>VSMD01096324.1:0-37455 GCA_008750895.1 Mirza zaza
CGCTCTTGGGCACCCGGCTGCGTTCTGTGGGCCAGTGTTTCTCATGCTGCGGGCTGTGGATGGAGCTGTGTGGCGATGAAACCCCTCGCCGTAGGAAGTGCCGCCGAGCTGAAAGGCCAGGGACACAGAGAGTATCCCCTCTTCCGTCTCTGGTCCTTCTGAGCATGCGCTGTGTGAGTGACCGCCACCGAGGCTGGCGGGGCCTGCGAGAGGCTCCTCGGGGTTCGAGTGGTTTGCTCGCTGCTCTGCCCACCATCAGAGCAGGTAGGGGCTGTTTCTTGGTAGTCAAATTATTTTATTTTAAAAATAAATGTATTTAATCAAGCCTAAGTTGATGAGAAGAAAGCTATTAAGTAAATGACATGCCGGCACTGCGTCTGATCACACGCGAGCCCTTCCCTTGGTGTGGAGCTCCCGGAGTGGGGACGTCCTGTGCGGGCGCCTGGGCCCCCTCTCCCTGTCCCTGCCAGCCCATGTGGGGCTGCGTCCCCGTGTGGCCACCTGAGAGGAGTTCCGAGCGCCGAGCGTGACTGGCATGGAAGGATCTTCTGGAGGAATTTTTCAGTCCCAAGATTTTCGCCAAGATTCTCATCGAGAAAATCAAGATGAGAGTCTGTGTTTTAACAGCTGTGGAGATGAGGAGGAAGAGGAGGCAGAGGAGGAAGATGATGACAGTGATGATAATGAGAAGGGTGATGATGATGATGGTGATGAGGAGGAAGAAGAAGATGATGGTGATGAGGAAGATAAGGATGAGGAAGAGGAGGGTGAAGATGATAAGGAGAAGGAAGAAGAGGAGGATAAAGATGATGGTGAGGAGGAGAAGGATAATGAGGAAGAGGAGGAACATGATCAAGATTATGATGGAAGGAAGAGGAGGAGGAGGATGGTGACAATGAGGACGAGCAGGAGGAGAAAGAGTAGGGGAGGATGGTAAAGATGATGGTTATGAGGAAGTGGAGGCAGAGAATGATGATGAAGATTACGATGGGGATGAAGACGAGGACGCACGGCCCAGCCTGTGGGGAGCCGTGAGGTCACTGCCAAGCCCCGCTGCGCCGGCGTCAGGCCAGGTGTCTCTGCGCCCAGCGTCTCTGGCTCCGGGGCGGGGAGATGACGCCGGCCTCCTGCTGGGCGCTCCGGGCCGTGGAGCTTGGAGGGGCCCAGCGTGAAGAGGAGATTTCATTGCACTCTGGGGTTTTATCCTAGAAACTGATGACGACAATTGGCTTGATGTCATAGCACGTATTTGGTTGGGTTTTAATATAAAAATGACATTTTCCATAACTCAGGGCCGTCTGTCCTTACTGCCCTCACGTGGCCCTGCTTGCTCCCGTGACTCACACCAAGCACCAGCGTTTCCTGCCGCTTTCTCACCGGAACGCTCTACCGTGGAAGCTTTCTCGGGCAGGTGGGGGCAGATGGGCTGTGCTGGCGTGGGAACGTGGACGTCTGCGGGGCGTGCGTGGGGGTGTGCCAGAGCTCTTCACAGCACAGGAAGGAGCACCGTTGTCTGTGCTGGCTGAGTACCTGGGGCGGGCGGGCGCCAGCAGGAGGAGCCCCGGTAGGCTGCTCCACCGCCCAGACCCTCCATCCCGCCTGCCTCCTGGGGCCACCCTCCGCCAGGCCCAGAGCCCTTGGTCCCCAAGTTTGTTCCTGTGGAGGTAGCACGAGGGGGCGGGCGTGTGGGGGCCGCTGGGGTCCCAGCTGCTGCCTGGTCTGGGAAGCCCTCTGGGGAGTTTCCTGGGGGGGCCTCGGCAAGGCAGCCCCGCCTCCCTGGCGCCTTGTCCCAGGATGCCCAGGGAGCTCTGCTGCTCTGTTCGGCCCGGGTCAGCGCTTACGCACTGTCTTGTCGTAGCTGAGCTTATGGTGCTGCCTCTACTCCACAGCATGCACCAGGGCCTCGTCCCCAATGTGTCCCCAAACCAGGTCCCGCAGGAATCCTACCTCACGTGTTTGTTCTGGTCAGCTGAGGACAGTGGTTTGGGAAGGAGGGCCACAGTGAGGGCAGGGACCGACTCCCCTTCACAGCAGGGCCCAGTGTGGGGACCAGAGCTATCTGCGCTTTTCTAAGGTCAGCCCAGCAGAACCTCCTGTCTCTGGCGAAGCGGCTCCCAGTCTCACAGCCTGCAGCCTGCCAGGCTCTCCCGTGCTCCGCCGGAGCTGCTCGTGCATGAGTTGCAGGACCGCAGCAGGACGCACCTCCCATCCCCCTGTTGGCTTGTTTCTGCAATGTCGCAAATTAGGGGCTTTCAACCTGTGAGCACAACACTAGCTTCTCTCTTACATCTCTTTATGTGCCAGTCCTCGAACTTTCTTTGAAAGAATGGGGAACCTGTGAAGTTTTCTCAGGGTCACTTATCAGGGTGGGGCGGGGCAGGTGAGTGGAGAGGAGATGCCTGGGGCGAGGGAAGAGGCGTGGGGCGAGGGAAGAGGCGTGTGGCAGGAGGGCTCCCAGCAAGCCTCAGGTGGGCCCTGGGTAAAAACACCTAGTTCACAATCTGGAGCAATTAGGTGATAATTAGTTGTTCTATAAAGTGGCTCCCAACTTTCCCAGGCCCTTCAGAGTGGAACCCTAGTGGGCAAATGGGCAAATGCCAGACAATAGGAAGGTATTCTCCAGGATTGCCAGAATTTTTGCCTCCTGGGGTGAGGGGTCCAGAAGCCTGTAGACCTTGGAGCTTCTTAGAGCACAACACCTGTCTCCGCAGGTGTTACCAGCTCAGAGCAATGCCTGTCTCTGCAGGTGGTAACAGCTCCACAGAGGGCTGGGATGCAGGATTGCAGGATCTAAAGCCAAGACTATTGACTATTTGCCCACTGTTGCTCGACAAGAAGGCAAGAGCATGTGGCTTATGCTTTGGGGAATGACACTCCGTAACGCCTGGCCTCTTCGGATACCCCAAACCTGGAATCCAGAGGCCACCTGGCCCGTGGCCTGGGGACATGTCTCACTTGCCCACTCAACAGTTGGGTGCAGGGGGAACATTTTCCCTGGGTGGGGCTGAGTCAGTCTTGGCCAGCTGGTGAGCTCATCCTCTCTTTAAGCCCCTTGCAGGACCCCAGCCTGGGCCCGTGGACCTACCCTGGGGCGGGGAAGGAGTGCGCGTCTGTGGAGCCACTGGGGCATGGCGTTGCTCTGGGCTCCCTGCACCCTGCGCGCTCTCGTCTGTGAGACACAAGTAGCCCCACTCGTCGCTGGGGGCTAGGGGCTGTGAGGCCCCAAATGTGGAGGCACGGAGCACTCGGAGCTGTTGTGGCTGTTACAGTCCGCACCAAACAGCATCATTTGCTTGTCTTAAAGAACAGTGAACTTCCAAGTTTTCCACTAATAGGATTAATTCTTAGGTCGTTGGGGATGTGCTGTTGGCGTGGGGTTCTGCGGCGGGCACAGAGGACCTGGCTGCTGGGGGCCTCCAGAGGGCTCCACTGATGGCCTCCGGGCCTGTGTTTGTTTTGTGCAGAGCAAGTCCATCGGCACCTGGACCAGCACGAGGTGAGATACCTGCAGTTTGCCTTCCGCTGGATGAACAACCTGCTGATGCGGGAGCTGCCCCTCCGCTGCACCATCCGCCTGTGGGACACCTACCAGGTGAGCTCTCCCTCGCAGAGCTGGGAGCCGGGGCCGCGTCCTGTCGTGCTCTGCCCTGGGTCTGGGCGCTGCGTTTGATTTTGCCTTCAAAGCATGTTCTCAATTGAAACATGGTCTTTCAAAAGTACATTTCTGGCATTCTTGTCATCTGACTAGATGTAAAACAGGGAAAAGAACTTTGTGTTGTCATATTTGTAGCTGAATTCCATTCCGACCGTGGTGACAGTGTCCCCATTACTGGCTGGCAATATGCATCTTGAGCAGTGTCCCGGGAGCGTGGTGAGTAATGCTTGCAACTGCTGCGAGCTTGAGCTGCTTCTGCCAGAAACATTCACGCCCAGGACTCACACATTGTCTATGTTTTGAGTTACTTATAATAAAGATTTTTTAAAAAAATCACAGATAGATTCAGTGCAATAGGAAATTCTCTACTCTCCACCTATTTTGATGGAATTCATTGCTTGAGGAGATTGAGTTTTCTGGAACAAGCCACCTCTGTTCCCTTGAGTGTCCCATTACTTATTCTAGCACCTTTTCATTTTGTTCGAGATGTTTGCTGAAGCTGAGGCCATGCAGTGGGGTTTAGTGCCGGCCTTTCATCATCAGTTGCAAATAGCAGGCACCATTATGTGGGATTAGGAATGAAATCCCTACAGAGTGCAGAAGACGGAGGCATATGGCTGGTTTTCATCCTTGCGCCCAAGAGGCAGGTTTTTTACCGCAGTGATGGCGGCCCTTCCTGGGCTGCACGCGGGGCTCTGGGAAGCGGGTGGCGGCCTTTGGAGATTGGTGCTGGGGTTGGGGAGCTCCCGGGCAGCGGGCCTCGCTATGAGGCAGCGAAGGGCCAGGCACTGGATTGGGCCCCTGGACGTCCGTGGAAGGCCTGGGGACCTCTAGGGAGGGCCTGGGCGTCTCTGTGGTCAGCCCCTCCCCGCAGCTCGGTTGCCCGGCTGCATTCTTCCCAGAGGACAGGGTGCCTGCTGGGCCTCCACGCCCACAGGTCTCTTATTCTGAGCTTGTTTTTGTATGAATCATGTAGAACAATAACCCACAGCTGTGTTTCTGAGGCTGGCTGCTGATCAGTGTGCTCCACAGTGGGTGTGGGTGTTTTGGGGCTCTGATGGCCTGGGTTTTGACTTTGCTTTTTTTTTTTGAAGCTTGTACAGTCTAACGATATTCACTACAGAAATTATTACCAGTCAGTAGGTTGTCGTTCAAACCTCCACTTTGGTTTTGCTTTTCTAGGTACGTGGCAGCTCCAGCATCTCTGGCCAGCACCACGTGGGGACGTAAAGCCTCACCGTGGGCTGCTTGGTTAAAGGAGCCGTCAGTCTGGGACTGCGAGCGCTCTCCATAGTGTCGCAGGAAACAAAACTTAATGTCCCGTAAACTGTGAACACTCTCCATTTTTGTGATTGGTTAGGCTTTCAAGACCCAGGCCCCCCTCATTAAACACGGAGTTCCTTGTAATACTGTCCCCATTACGAATAAATTAAGTATTAAGTCAATCGCATTTTGAGGAGCCAGGAATGGATCAGCTCGCCCTTGGTTCTGCACCAGCACCCCACAACTCCTAATAGGCATTAAAACTTTAAGTACAATTGTGGCATCTTTATCGAGTTAATTTTCCTGAAATTAAATTTTGTCATGAATTGACTCATTTGTACCATGGGCTCATTCTTGAACTGACAGTATCCTGGTTATAAACCTTTTCATATCTTAAAATGTGGGGGTATTTCTATTTTACAGGGCCAAGTAACCATGAAATTGTATTGCATCTTTTGGCAATGAAAATACATAGTAATCATAGGAAAGCAATCGGGTGATTACTCTCCCCTAAACTGGGGTGTTTATTAGCTGGGCCGTTACAGGTTTCAGTAACTCTTACCCCTGACAACGTAGCTTGAAATCCTCTTGGGACATGTGTCAACAAAAGGTTATTAATAAGTACCTGCCCTGGCGCAGGTCATGAACTTAGGTGGTAGTGCCAAAGTGCATGGGGTGCATTGTCACGAGCATGGCAGGCAGCACCGAGGGGTCGCCCAGAGAAAAGAGATGTCCCTGCCCCCAGATGCATACCGTGCTCCGTGGTGGACGTGGTCGTGGGTATGGGGTGGCCATGGGTGGGTGGGGCAGTCCCAGCTCCCAGAATAGCCTTGGTCCATGATAGCCTGTTCCTGGGGCCTCCATGAAACATGGCGCCAGCTTTGCCTTTGCCCTGTAGAAAGGACATGTCCCACCTCCGTGACCAGACTAGACCCCATACTCGCGTCTTCCTTACCTTGAGTGAGAGAGAAACCTTTGAGCTTGTTAGCTTTTTTGTTGATCTGCAGCTGGAGGGTTGAATTAATCTGTTCTTAAATTCATTATCGTCAGCGATTCAGCTGGGCTCTCCTGTTGTATTTATTTTTTCTTGTCCTCACTGCCCCGATCCAAAGGCCTGTTCTCTAATGTGTTGGTCATATGTCCTCATGTGTAGGACGTGTATCCTGAAGTAGGCACGTGTTTTAATGTGGCTGGATAAGAGCAGTGCAAAGTCAACAGGAAGGTGATCAAGTGGGTGCTTCAGGTTCACAGCTGTGGCCCGTGCTGTGCTTCGGATGGTGAGCGCGGTGGACTGAGCTTGCTCCAGGGTCTGAGTATGCAGCGCCTGGCCGGGGGTGGGGTGTGGTGGGGTGTGGTGGGGGGACATTGCTGTCCTGCACTGGTGACAGGCTTGGGGCAGCGAGGGCAGCCTCAGTGAGGGGTCCCTCAGGCGCATGTGTCTTGGCTCCTCCTTGGCCCTCACTGTGGCCCTAGGTCCTGGGTGCTGTCTCAGAGCTGCTCCTTCTGCCACGCATAGGGCAGCCACGCTGGAGGGAGGGCGACTGCAGGCTCTCCTGACGCTGTGGCTGTCTGGGCTCTAGGTAAGCAGAGTCTCCTTCTCTGAGAGCCGCTGCTTGCCACGGCCGGTGCGTGTCCAAGGGCAAGAATGCCCCAGCAGCCCCTCAGCCTCCAGACCAGGGTGCCTTCTCCGTGCTGTTTCCCAGTACCACACTTGTGGCTTTGTTGTCCCATCTGAGGCCAGGCAGCAGCCACCAGGGCATGTGTCCCTGGGAGCAGTTGCTCTGAGGAAGCAGACGTGACCATCAAGGTCCTTCCAAAGAGAATAAGTGAAGAGGATAAAAGATTCTGTTGTGGCGAGAGTGTCTCCCTCCCTGAGGGAGGTGGTGGTCACAAACATGCCGCAGCTGGGTTGGTGCCAACGATGGGCAGAGGAGCGGATATTGATTGACATGTGTCCTCTTCTCTTGCTCTTTAGTTAATCCAGAAATAAACCTGTTGTTTTAAAGGCCAGGAATGGGAGGGGAAAGTATCAAGACCCCCCCTTTAGCTGCCCCGAGAGGTGGGCCAGGGAGGCCTGGCCAGCAGAATGGGCCTTGGAGAGCTCCAGAGGGAGGCACGTGGCTGAGGCGATGCCTCTGTTGGTCTCTGGTCAGCAGCTTCGTTCCTTCCTCGATGAAATATGTATTCCAGAAATACGTGTTGAGTGCCTGCCGTGCACCAGCCCTGTGCTAGGATTGCAAGAACACAGGGACTTAGTCAGGGAAGTCCCTGTCCTCAGGGCACTCACCGTCTCCTGGGAGACATGATGAACACGTAACAGAATGAACCTGTGACAAACACAGCTCAGTGGTAGGTACCCAGGAAGCAAAGAGTTGTTTTTCAGCAGACAATGAGAGGAAAATGGTATTTTAAAATTGGTCACACAGGATGGATGCGAGCGGGAAGCGTCTGGAATTGAGGAGTGCGGCAGCAGCTGCTCTTGCAGTTCTGGTGCAGAAGGATTGAGGCGTGGCGGTGGGGATGTGCACATGCGGGCTGCGTTCAAGGAACGGTGCTGGGAGCTGCGTGTGTGGCAGGGATTGGGGGGAGCCCCTTCATGGATGTGTGAGCTGGGACCTGAGTGAAGGGAAGCGGGGGCCAGGTGACCATCCAGGGAGAGAAAGCCCCGGGTCGAGGGAGCAGTAACGTTTTTACCTGTAGGGCTCTCCTCATCTGGGGATGATTCCCCGGATTAGCAGTCACCACCGGCATGAACCCACCTGTCATTTCACACAGGTAGGGCAGGTCACACGCAGAGGCAATTACAGACGTGCACGTACGCACTGGTCGGTAATCACGTATGTGCTTCCCCGCTGGCAGCTGAGTGGGCCTAGAAGTATGACCCAGCAGTGAGGCCCACCAGCACCCAGGCGCTGGCTCCTGACCTGTCCACCAGTGGAGGGCGCCCAGGCCCGTGGGGAGGGGCTGATCCCGGGCCAGGCCAGGGAATGTGCAGGACCAGCCTGGAGCATCTCGTGGGGCCAGGAAGTCAGGCAATGTCAGGTCACTCACAGCACTGGGTGTCACAGGGACCCCACGGCCAAAGCTGCAACCACTGAGCAACGAAATAAATACAGCAATACTGTATTATACCCAAAGTGTACAGTAAGCATCTATAAACCCATGCTTCTGTGAGTGGGAGAGGAGACACAGCTGCCGTGCGGAAGATTCCACGTGATTTCCGCAGACACCCCCTTGGGGAGGTGGCAGAACTCCCCGCCCCGGACAGGCGGCCTGGGCCTGGGGACTCCGTCCCGAGACGACCGTGTGCAAGGAAGGAAGCAGCAACTTCACAGCGGAGACCTCAGCGGGGGACCCGGGCGGCACCCGTAGTCGGGAGGCAGGTGGATAGCAGGTGCCCTCAGGAGGGGTGATGGGAAGACGCCTCACCTCTGCGTCCCCTCCACGCCCCCACCCGCTCCAACCGTGAGCCACATATCAGACCTCCAGTTATTTTCTGCAGCACACCTGACCAGTGCTCCTCAAAACGGTCAAGTCATCAAAAACCAAGACAATTTGAGAAACCGTTATAGCTCAGAGGAATCTGAGACGTGGCAGCTGAACACGATGTGGTATCCTGTGTGGGGTCCTGGGACCAAAAAACGACAGGGAAAAACAAGAAACCAGAATAAAGCCGAGGCCGTATTCAACACCAGCGTACCGGTGTTAGGACGTTGGCTGTGAGGATCGTGCCAGACGCTGAGAAGTGAGCAGTCCAGGCCCCTCCCTCCACGGGCCTTTGTGGGATGGGTGAACTCGAGGCAGATTGCAGCTTGGGCTGCCCTTTCCAGGGCCTCTGCACTCAGGCGCGTGCTGGGCGGAGGGATGTCCAGGGATCCGCTGGGCGCTTCCCTAGCCGCACACCCAGAGCTGCACTCAGCACGGGTGGCTCTTAGCTCGGGCCGTGCAGCCTCCCAGCCTCAGTGGCTCCCCCTGCTGTGTCTCCATTTCCTGCATGTTCTCTGCAATTGCCTATTTGAGAGCAGCCACACGTGGCTTCTGTTTTATTGTCACATCGACAGGCTCAGAGCAGTGGCCTGGCTCTGTTTTCTGAGGAAGCCCTGGCCTGCTTCTGAGGACCTCTCCCCGCCACAGCGAGCGCCCAGGCAGTGGCGTGTACCTGTGGTCCCAGCTGTCCAGAGGCTGAGGCAGGAGGATCCCCCGAGCCTAGTTCTGGGCTGCCGTGTTCCTGCCTGTTGGTGCCCACGCTACGTTCGGCATTAGTATGGTGACCTCCGGCAGTGAGCCCGGGGTGCCTAGGGAGGGGTGAACCGCCCAGGTGGGAAGGGGAGCAGGTCAGAACTCCCGAGCTGGACAGCGGTGGATCAGCTGTGATAGCCACTGCACTCTGGCCTGGGCCACATGTCGAGGCCCCGTTTCTAAAATAAATTATATGTAAATAAATAAATAAAAATAGAGTCCTGGGATGGCACATCCTCCTGGCGGGATCCCTGGGCGCAGAGGGGTCTGACTGGCAGCCACAGTCCCTCCCTGTCCCCTCTGGTGCACTTTGCCTCTGGAGTCCGGGTGGGCACAGGCTCCTGCAGGGCCACAGCCCCCGGATTCCCTCACTGGGCAGGTCCTGGGACACAGACGTTGTCCTTTTTGTCTGTGCGCGGCCCCCTCTCAAGATCTCGGGGTGGATGGACCTTGCACACTACGGGGTTCTGTGCACAGGGGCCTCTGTAGCAGCAGCTCTTGCCCCTGGGACACAAGCCCATGTGCTCTCTGGGGCTCCCCAGCAGGGGGCAGACACAGGAGCTCCCCCAAGTGTCCACAGCTCTGCTTGCCTGTGAGCGGCTGTCCTCAGCCGATGTCTGCTGGAGGGGACCTCCCCTGGGGGCTGGCATCCTGAACTCAAAACAGGACAAGGCCCACCCCTTAGGGAGCGAGCATTGTAGAGCAGCCGCCGCAGCTGGTGGGTGCTGCAAGGAGCCAGGGTGCCGAGGGACGACAGGAAGCTCTGGAGCCACCCCGCTGCTGCAGTGGGTTTGGAGCATGTTTGGGGTGACGACTCTAAGAAATTTCAGCTATGGTGTGTGATAGGAGTTAATTACATGGGAGAGGAAGGGAGAGGGAAAGACAGACCGAGGGGAGATGGAACTGAGGTGGGGAGGGCGAGTCCGCCGTGGGCCATCTCTGGGCATCTGAGGCTGCGGGGACTGTTGGGCGCAGGAGGGAGGTGAGGCTGGGGGCGGCGGCCCCTGTGCCGTGGCTCCCACTGTGCCAGACTGTGACTTAGCAGTGAATGCGCCACTAGGACCCGCCTTGGAATGGAAAAGGACGTGGACAGGTTTCTGAAAGGCTCTGAGAATAGTGGTAACTTCTCTCTAAATTCCAGTAACTTCCTTCCCCTGCGGAATATTCAGGGCTTTGAGTGAGGTCTTGACTGTCATCTGTTTGTTGATACTCAGGGAGCCAGCAGCTGTGGAGCGGGCTCTCCTGGGCCTGGGAGCTCTTGCTCCCAGTTTGGTGATGGCCCATGGCTGTTAAGGCTCTGTCACACCTTGAGATGCTCACTTCTGCTGCTCGGGAATGATCCTTGCTCTGCGCCCCTCGAGGATGGGGACAAATGTCTGTAGTACACAAGGGGAGTGCTCTAGGCTCTACACTTCCCATGACCTGGTGAATTTTTTTTTTATAGGAAAAGGAAACATTTGCTCTTCCCTGGTGAGTATTGCAGGATGACTTCATTTGGCCTAAGGCATTTATGAAGTTCCTTTCTAGTGACATCCAAAAGGCCACTTGAATTTTAATTATGACACCTCTACTGCCTATATCCCAAAGCGTGTCTTTAATCATCTCTGCCCGCACTCCTCACGCGGGGCTGGCTGTGAATCCAGGGATGGAACACGGAGCTCGTCTCCCTGGGCTTTGGCTGGATCATTCCTCCGCTGTCCGCCGCCTCCCCCCCCACCCCCCGAGGGCAGGAGCCGGCTCGCGCCAGGCTCAGGGCAGGCTCCTGTGGCGGCGCGTCCCTTACGGAGCCCCCGTACTGCCAGGGGGCGCGGAATGCGGTAAATCTGTGGCTGGGAAGCTTTTTGTATACCATAGCCCGAATCGCCCGCCTGTGGCCAAATGGATCTGGATCATTTGAGAAGAGGATTTATTTGGATATTTCCATAAGCCCCGTTGGATCCTGCTCCCTGCCAGGGAGAGTCTAGGACTCTCGCGGTTTCTGCCCTAGCTGGGCGCTTACCTTTACATCCTTGGCGAGTCCAGCTCCCTGAAGCTCGCCTTGCGGGATTGTTGCTGGGACTGAGGACGGGTTTTCTAATCGAGGGTTGGCACGTGTTTGCTGTACAGGGCTAGATAGTAAATATTTCAGGCTCGCAGGCCATATGGACTTTTTCGCAGCCGCTCTGCTGTTGTGGCACAAAAGCAGCCGTAGACAGGGACGGACGCACGTGGCTGTGCTCCAGTAAAACTTGTTTGCAGAGAGAAGGCACCCTCAAGACGGCTTGCTCCCCCCGTTCTAACCTACAGGAAGTGCCAGGCCCAGAGTCGGCGCCAGATGAGGTTGTCGTCCCACTACCATTATCCCGGGTATTTTATCACCTGGAGCTGTACAAGTTGTGGGTTTTGTTCCCAGGCGATCATTGTTATCCAGTTTTTATGGAAATTGGAACTGAGGACCTAGGAGCTTAAATACCTTGCCCAAGAACGTCCTCCCATTCATGTGGTGTTACAGCCGTTCGTGTTTCAGCCTCCTGTGAGGCACGCTGGGCTCCAGGCCCGCAGGAGAGCGTGGGCGGAAGGCGGTGCCTCCTCTGTCACTGGGGGCAGAGCACGTCCAGAGCAGGGTCCAGGAGCTGGGGCTGCCGTCGGGCCACGTCTCCCCGGCCCTGGTCGGAGCTCCCGGCAGTGCGCTTGGCGATGGAGGCGCCGAGGCAGCAGGGCCAGGCCTGTGGAGCTGGCTCTCTGTGAGCCCGTGCCCCGGGGAGAGAGAGATTAATGCAGGGCACTGGGACTCAGCCCCAGGGGGCTGGCGACTTGGCTCTGTGGTTTCTCAGACACAGCCCCATTTGGCACCTGCAGGATGGACTCTTCTCCACGGGAGGCCTGTGCTAGGAACGGGGACCCCATGGAGCTGCCTAAGGAAGCCCTTCCTTAGGAGTACCCCTGGAGTTCCCAGCCTGGCATGGGAGGGACAGCTGACCGACAGTCACAGCAAGCGTGTGACAGGTGCCTAGGTACAGGGGGGCCTTGGGCGGGCACCTTATCTGCCCTGGTGCTGCGGAGGGGGTCCCTGGGGAGAGGCGAGAGAGCTGGATATGGTGGTTAGGTTGCAGAGACCAGGAGGAGGAGGGTAGAAGGGTGTGCTGAGGGTCTCTCTGTGAGGGCAGGGGCCTCGTGCCCAGGATGGTGCTGCGCACAGGGCAGATGCCCAGGAAGTGAACGTGGGGTGGTTCGCGCCAAGGGGAAAGTGCATTCCAAGCAGTACAAGGCTCCAAGAGGCAGGTGGGTGCAGCCGGCTCTGTGTGAGGTTGATTGGGTGTGACTGCACCAGGGTCTTCGGTGCCAGGGTGGAACAGAAGCTGCCCCATAGAGGTGGGGCCTTGTGGGGAGGCTGCACCTGCCTTGTTCAAACGCTGTGTTTTATCTGGGGCGGGGACGGGGAGAGCCTGGCTCTGGGCAGGGGCCCCTCGTTGCTGCCATCGGTCCTCACAGCAGCCCAGGTAAGAAGGCAGGGCTGAGGCTGTCCTGCCTGGTGCGTGGCTTGCCCACGCTTTCCTCCGTCATGGGGCACTGACAGGTGTCTGCCATCCTCAGAGCCCGGCTCTGGGCCCTGTGGCCCTGTCCCTAGGGGTTTGTGCTGGATTTAAACAGTTCGCTGTCTTGTCCCTCATTTCATCATCGGTGTCCTTGGCTCTGCGTTCCTCCAGGGGTCGTTTGGACCTGCTCTCCGTGGCTCCTCTGGGAGGCTCACGCGCCACGGTGACGTGGGAGTATCACGGCCAAGCCTGGGAGAGGACTGTGTGCTGTGTGGCGACAGCCATGGGTCTCTCCTGGTTTTCTCTCTGCCACAGCCCTGATTCTGTGAGTCGGGAGGCATTGCAGCTGATGGATTGGGTTAATCTAATAAACCAGGAGAAGCAGGTCTTCTTCATACAGCGTGTTCGTAAGCCCATTAAGACTTGAGGTGGTAAGCTTTTCATGCCGACCCACTTGCAGGAAGCAGCCGTAGATCACTATCAGCTGGGGAAGGATTTATTAAACAGAAATGAGAATATTCAGCGAGACGTGGCTCACTGCTGCTCGGTGTGCAGGGAGGAGACAGAAGAGGGTGTATCTGCTACTTCAGAGTGGCAATAAAGTCAGTGTCCTGGGGATTTAGAGCTTGTATTTAAAGAAGTATCTAGAATATCTTTCCTGACTCTAAGACTTACTTTCTTCATATTTCAATCACATCGGGCTTTATAGTAGCTTATTCAGGGCTTGGGGACAGCGAAGGAGAGGGTTTTCTTCCTGAGGCAGGCCGAGGTGGCTCCTGCACGTTTGGCCACGTGTGTGAGGGCCCAGGAAGAAACGGCTCTGAGGAGGGGGTGTGGGGCCCTGGCCAGCTTGCACATGGTCCTTGAGACAGGTGGGCTCTCCCCGCTGTGCAGATGAAAGTCCAAATTATCACTGGAGCAAGAAAAGTGATTTGCATGTTTTGGTCTCTGATTGCTGCACTTATAATGGAAAACATCTTTGTTGTTTCTGGAAAGCTGTTTGGTGAGGATTGTAAACTGCAGCTGGCGGGCGAGCAGCAGGCCCGGCCGGGCAGTGCCTGGCTATTGTGTCCTGCGGACTCCGGGGGAAAGTGCCATCGAAGAGCCTGGCCGTGCCTGTGCTCCCGTTTCGGGAAGCCTCGTCGGCATGACTTATCCCTGCGGAGTCGCTCTGAGCTGAAGGCAAAGGCCCCGCCACCCCCCACGGCTCCGATGTCCAGACCTTCCCTGGAGTGGTCGTGCCTAGGCGTCAGGTGGCACTGTCGTAATCGACAGTGGGTGACCCGTCTGAATAAATGTCTTTCTACTCGCTCCAAAGGAGACAACAATTCTTAGCCAGTGTTGGAGCTGAATTTAAGGTAATGACATTTTCTAAGAAAAGGATTAAAGAATTCTTTTAAAAATAGTAATAATAAAAACACGCGGCCGGGCGTGGTGGCTCACGCCTGTAATCCTAGCACTCTAGGAGGCCGAGGCGGGAGGATTGCTCGAGGTCAGGAGTTCAAAACCAGCCTGAACAAGAGCGAGACCCCGTCTCTACTATAAATAGAAAGAAATTAATTGGCCAACTAATACATATAGAAAAAAATTAGCCGGGCATGGTGGCGCATGCCTGTAGTCCCAGCTACTCGGGAGGCTGAGGCAGGAGGATCGCTTGAGCCCAGGAGTTTGAGGTTGCTGTGAGCTAGGCTGCTGCCATGGCACTCACTCTAGCCTGTGCAACAGAGTGAGACTCTGTCTCAAAAAAAAAAAAACGCGCGGCAGACAAGCCTCCGTTGTTAGCAAGTGAGCTTTTCAGTGAGTCTTTTCTCCCATGTGTTTGTTTATTGTTACCAGTCCCGTGTTGAGGCCCTCCCCTGTGCCAGGCCCTGGACCCGAGCAGTCGGTAAGAAAGAAACAGCCAACTATTGGTGGGAACCTGTGGCGGGCCACACACTTTGACCTTGTGGCCTCTAGTCACGGCATCCTGCATGTGGGTCAGTTGCTGCTGTTTGTCCAGGAGAGAGGTGGCGCTCCGAGAGCAGGGTGGGGGGGCTTGGTTTTGGCCCCAAAGCCTGTCCCTGCTCTTTCTGGTGCCCCCAAACATGTACCCCTCTCCCCTCTCCCCACACCCAGCACCCCAATCCCACAGCCCTCTGCATCTGGTTTCCAGATAGGAGAAAAGCAGCAGGCATTTGGGGAGGGAGCCCCTGGCCGGAGCGTGAAGCATGCACACGCGGTGGCAGGCGGCGGCGCTGGGCCGCGAGGCAGATGCAGGGCACGCGTGGGGGTCCGCGTGCACGTGCACACGGCCTTGCCCGCAGATGCCGTGTCCAGGTCCTGGCACCTTTTCTGACAGCAGCAGGGCTTGGGAGCTGGACGGTGGACTGTTTCTGACAAGTCACCGCTCCGTAGGGCTGAGTGGAAGGTCCCTGGACCCCGAGCGCACTGTGTGGCGTGGGTGAGGAAGGCCCTCGATGGCACGTCCCGCGGGCTCAGGACTCCGCCTTGGTGCAGCGGAAGTCCCATGCGGTGCTGCTTCCCCACCGCCCTCCAGAGCCCCAGGCGGCACCATGCTCTCTGACCTCCCCTGTGCGCCAGGCGCTGTGGGCCACTGCCCAGACCCTGCTGGGCACCTGCTCGTCCTGCCGCTTCCCCTTTGGGTCCTGCTGGCCAGGGCGCCCTGGCAGGCTGCGAACTCTTTGGGACAGGCCCCCAAGTTCCTGTACCTCCCAGGGTGACTGCCTGAGACCCGCACTAGGTGGGATGCCCAGGAACACCTGCCAAGTGAGGGGGCTGGGCTTGCACCACGCCCTGCAACCTGTGACCAGGGCAGAGAAGCCTGAGGACGTGCACTGCCACATCTGAGGACCCGGCCCTGGAGTGGGCTCAGGCTGGGTCTTTGTGGTTCCGGATGTGGGACTGGGATCTGTAGGTAGAAAGAACGGGGTTTATTAAAAATATCTTTCCGCCAGAGCTGCTGCGATAACAGTGCGTGGGCCTCCTGACACGGAGCCCTCCTGCCCCTCCCCGTCCCCGTCCAGGCTCTAACAGAAGAGGAGTCAGATTTCCAATCAATGCTCGAGTCAGTCATTCCCCTCATTCCCAGGGACCCCTCTGACCCTGACCCTGGGCCCCCAGATCCTGCACCAGGGCTGCGGGAGGGGGTAGAGGGGGGCACAGAGGCCTGCAGGCTGCCCTGGGGTCTTGTTCTGCAGGGGTGTGAGGTGGAACAGCTGGCCACCCACCCAGGGTCACACGGGGCCTGCAGTGGCCCCACAGGGACACACGCTGGCCAGCAGCACCCTACAGGGAAGCGACAGGACGTGCAGGTGCCCCAGCAAGGGCTGGGCAGTACGTTCCTATTTTACTTGCCAGGTCGCATCCTTGTGTGTCTTAAGGCGATGTACTCATGAATACCTCATCTGCAGCATGACCTTAAGCAACGTGTCTGACTTCTGTCGCCTCAGGACAGAGGGCTGAGTGGAGCTGGGGCTGTCAGACGAAGCCCCAGAGGAGGGCTTGGTTCGCTCACCGTGAGGGGACTCGTGTTTCTCCTGACCTGGGCTCGACCTCAGCGTGAGGACATGGGGCGGGGAGGTCCCCACAGGAGGGGTCGGACGTCCCTCCCTGCAGGGAGCTGCTCCTGTTGCACCAAGCCGGGTTAGGAGAGAAATGAACACGCAAGGAATATCAATTAAGGTTATGTGTTAAATAAGAATCATACGTTTTCAGGAAGGTGGTTGAATTCTTTCTCTGTGGCCAGAGATTTACATTGTGGTCCTGAAGAATTGAGTCAGTCCCCTGCACAGTTGGGGCGCAGAGGAGAAGTGCTTGCCTCTTAACACCCGCTGCCTTCGGGGAACGGATGGCAAGGACGCCCCGGGCAGGGCTGGGCGGAGCAGGACAGCGACACGGAGCCCTTGCGTGGTGGGGACCGAGAGGCCACGATGGCCCTCACCGGACTTTGAGGACGAACACTTAGGGAGCCTCTTCCTTGACAGTAAAGACACTCACTCGCACGCCATCCTGTGTGCAGGAGGAACACGGGCGCGGGGTCTGCAGAGCCGTGGGGTGCTCTGGGGAGGGTCGGGGGCGGCAGCGTGCTCTAGCACAGCGCTGCAGGGAGGCCTCGCAGTTCTCCAGTGTCCCGCTGTCTGCGTGCCCTCCTCTCCCTTGCTTGGGCGGCGCCTCCCTTTGCAGCAGACTCTGCTCGGACCCCCTCGTTCAGGTGCCCAGGAAGGACTTTTCCTCCACAGCCACTTGCTGCGTCCCAGACCGTTTGAGTTTGACTTCCTAATGACTCACCCACCTTTCCTTCAGTGAAAGGATAGATTACTTTCAGCCCAGAGGACAAAAGTAACAAGACAAAAAGCCAGGGCAGGGGCTCTGGGGAGGCATGGGTGCCTCTCCTGGCCACCCCGAGCTGCCCCAGTTCTGCGCTGTTGCTGAGGTCTTGGTTCCTCTGGGGTTCAGCTCCCTGGCTGTGACTGAGAAAGGGAGCTGGGGCAGGACCCTGGCACCAAGATGGGGTGTGTGGACCCCTTTATTTGTGGCTTGGGGTTTGCGCAGTGCAGGAAGGCACTGCCCACAACAGTCCCTTAGCTCTTCCTGAGGTCAGCCCAAGCCCAGGTTGCCCACCGTCATTGTCAGGAAAGAGGGTAGCGTTGGCCAGTGGCTGGCCTTCGGTCACACTGCAAATGGGGGCATGCTGAGGGGCCCAGTGTCGGGGGGGATTTGTCACATATCTAGGGCAGGGGCACAGCCCCAGTGCATCCGTGTACTCTGTTTTCTGTTGAGACAGTGCTTGGTAGTCTCAGGCCAGTGTCCCGGGTCACAGAGGCCTGCTTACCAGAATGAGGACAAGGAGCAAAGGGCCAAGGGCGGGTGGCCCTGGCGTTCCAGGTATTCATGATGGCTACTACCAGGCCCGAGGAGGAAGGGGCAGACAGAGCAGTAGGAAGCGCATAAACCCCTGGGCCTGACCCCCCTCCATCCTCCCCCAGCGGCCCCACCAGCCCTGCATGTGTACCATCTCCTGCATGGCTTCTCATGGTGGGTGGGCGGGAGGGGTGGGTGGGGTAGAGGGGTAGGTGGAGCTCCCGCTGCTTCTACCCAGGAGCCCCCTGAGAAGTGGCCCTGCCCGGGGTCTCCGGGGACAGGCACAGAAAGCTGACGGACACCACGTTGGGGGCGCCTAGCTGTCCACACGTGCCCTTGATTTAGAGACTCTTCTCTTAAGGTCTAGCATAGCCTCCTGGTAATTACCCTCATTTTTATGTGTTCTGGAAGAAATCCAAAAAATAAAAGTTAACCTAAGAATTACTTTTGGGAACTTGTCTTCCCATGTCTCCGGCATGGGGAATATTCTCAAGGTTTCCAGTCCAATTTTCCGTGACCTTTTGTTAATGACCAAGAGGACGAGGCCAGCACTCTGCCTGGGCCCCCGTGTGACACTCGAGGCTCGGCCGTGCCGTGCTCTTCCTTCCTTACTCTTGGTGGCCAGGCTTTGCGATATTAGGAGTGTTCTGGGCTAAACGCTGGCTCCCTTTCACTGTTTGAGTATTGAGGTTTCTAAGTATTAACCTTCTAGCTCCTTGACAAACCTCTTTGTACTTAACTGCTGAGCACACAGAGGATTTGCTGAAAGGAGCTCAGGGACCTGCTCTGGGTTTGTTTGAGCATCTGGGGCCCTGGGCAGAGGGCTCCCCTCAAGCGTGGATGGGCCTGCTTTAAATAAACCTGCAGCCCGTGATTAACCTCCCAGCGGTTCTCCTCCACTGTTCATTTTCTATTTCCTGATGGCAGAGAGGCCAAGTCCCAGCACCACTGAGGGAACTCGTGTGCAACCTCCCTCCCTCGCAGAGGCTGGGTGGGGGGGCTGTGACATCCCACCCCCTGGCAGGCTGCCTTCTCCTCTGGAGGCCACGTTTTCCTGCAGGACGACAAGCAGATGCATGTCTCAGGGCAATTCGTCAGGGGCGCCATTTCTCAGCCCCCCTGGAGCAGGCGGAGAGCGTTGCTCTCCCACCGGGCTGCAGTCCGCCAGGCCTGTGGGGATGGGAAGAGCAGGACGGCCCCACAGCCGGACGCCGGGGAAGAGGAAGGCCTGCGTGCACAGGGCGAGCCCGAGAGGTGGGTTGTTGGGTCAATTTATGATGTCTTACCAAGACCATCTTTGGCTAAGAAACACCGTTACTAATTCTGCTGAGTTGGCCAATGATGGCATTTGCCGAGCCCTCCCGTGCCCCAGGCCCATGCTGGCATGCCTGCACACCGCCTTGCGTGCTCACACGTGTGCCGGCGCGTTTAATCTCCTGGGAAAACATGAGGAGTTCCTAGAGGTGCATTGGGGCTGTTGTGAAAATGGAATAGCACCAAGGACACGTGCATGCTTCATAAGTGGCAGTTATCACTTCTCCGTTTTATGGAAGAGGAGACTGAGTCTCGGAGAGCCCCTAACTTGTCCTCAGACATCAGGCCGCAAAGCGATGAGACTCTCAGTGGCCAGCTCTACTCGGGACCCCTGGGTGACAGCCAGTAGCCAAGCTCTCGGCTCCCTGGGAGCCCTGATGCGTGAGACGCCAGCACCCTGGGCTGAGAGCAGAGGAGGAAAAACACACAGGTGGACGCTGCTGCAGGAAAAGAGCAGGACGCTGGTGGGGGCATGTGGCTAGTCCTGAGGGCTCCCTTAGCTGTGTTAGAAATGAGTGGACTTGCCACCGCTTACAGTAGTGTCTCTGATTGCGATGGAGAGTGGCCACCTGGACTGTTCTTCTTCCCTGAAACACTTCTTGAACTGCAGAGGATGCTGCTTTTATCTGGCTGTCCCCAGCACTGTCTGCGTCAGCCCCAGCAGTCCCCCACCCTGCCTGCTCCCTTTGCTATGCTAGTCGTGCTCCACAGATCTGCCTCTGGGCATCTGCTCCATGAGGCTTCCTGCGGCCTTGCTGTGTCCATCTGCTGGTGCAGCCACGAGCCTTTCCAGAGGCAGCTCCTTGCCCTGCTGGCAGCCGGCTCCGCTTCTTGCGCAGGTATCGGATCCTGGGTGCTCGTTTCCCCTCACTGAGCGATAATGGAAGGCGCTTGCTGATTGAAGTCAAGTAGTGGGGCCAGTGGCCGGTTCTCGGGGGTCGCCGGTGAGTTCTCTTCCTGGGAAGGCTGGGTTGGTAGTCTCTCTCTCTCTCTCTCTCTCTCTCTCTCTCTCACACACACACACACACACACACACACACACGTGTGTGTGGCAAGGGCAGGGGCACTCCCTGAAGTCACCCTCCTTGCCATTGTTACCTTGTAAACAGAAACACTGTGGTGTGCTGGGCGCAGGCACCCCCTTGGTTCCATGTTCCCAGAATCCTTCAAGAGGGGTTGTCCCATCCTGCGCACCCTCAGCTGCCAGGGCACTCAGCAGAGTGTCCTGCACACTCGGCGGCTCTCAGGGGCTGTGCACTCAGATACAAGTGTGACTTCACACCCCATGGCAGCGTCTCAACAGAGAGTAAAATACATTCACAGCGTTTGGTTTTGTCTCTTCCGGAGTTTTGTGCAAGTAGGTTCCATAGCATGTGCTCTTTATCTGGCTTCTTTTTTTCTTTATAATCATCTTGAGATTTACCAAAGATCTTGCATTATCAGTATTTCGTGCCTTTTTATTGTAGAGTAGTTTTCATTGTAACGAATTCTTTCCTCAAGGACATTAGTCTATTTCCTGCCTGTCCCAAGGGGAGGAGTGTGACGGAAAAGCAGCAGGAGCCTGTGCTGCCGATTCCTCTTCCTCTGCCAGGGCCCTGCTGCCCAGGGTTGTCGGGGCGCTGCCTTCTCTTGCCTGTTCCTCCGTTCCCGTCACTCCTGTGCTGACGCCGCCATTCCCACCTTCTTGCTCTGTGCAAACTCGGGACTGGTTGGCCCGTTGCGCTGGGCGGCGCAGGGTTGCACAGTGGGGCCCTGTTGGCCAGTTTTCTTCCCCTGCCCGGATGGCTGCCCTTTGCCACGCCACATGGCTATCTTGGCTCAGGTAGCCCTCGCGCTTCACCTGGGCCAGGTGCTATTCTGCTTACCAATGCTGTGAAGTATATCACCCCAAACTTAATGGCTTAAAAGAAGAATTGTTTTGCTCACAGACTTGCAATTCGCAAGGGTTCAGCAGGGACGACTGGACTGGGTGGCCTGCCTGGGGCCAGAGGTCTGAAGGTGTCTCAGCCCCGGCCGGACTTGCGCTGCTCAGCAGAGAGCTCAGCCGGGCAGCGGGCCGGAACAGCTCTTCCTCTCTGTGCGGGAGTCTCTGCGGGCGCTTGAGCTGCCTCACAGTGTGGCGGCTAAATTCTAAGAGAACAAGGTACAAGTGCATGGCTTTGTGAATGGCCTAGCCTCGTAAGTCACAAAGCGTCACTGCCACCGTACCAGGCCATGTTCAGGAAGGCCCACCCAGAATCACGGCGGGGACAGACCCCACCTGGGGCAGCAGTCGCACGGCTCCAGCAGGTCATGTGGGAGGGGAGAGATTCCCAGAGGCAACAGCACCAGCACCCCCTGCCCCGTGTGAGTGTCCTTCATCTCCACCACTCTGCCCGCTGGAAAGTCACGTCCTGTCCCGGTCTGTGCCAGCTCTGTGGAGCAGGGACAGTGTGTTAAGTCATTGATGAGCCCTCGGGGCCTGCACATCGTAGGACTCAGCAGATAGGTGATGGCTCCTCTGACTGCACTCACACCCACGCCCCACGAGCCGTCCACATAGTGGGGACATGTTGTTCCTCTGCAACAGTTTTCCTCCCAGTGGGCGATAGCACAGTGCTCTCGGCCAGCAGAAGCAGCGGTTTGTGACCCTTGTCCATGGGTAGAAGTGAAGTGGCAGGTTCAGGAGAGGCCCCGGTGGGCCGAGAGCCACCTGTGTGTGTCTGCAGGTTAGTGCTTTCCGTCCTTCCACAACTAGATCCACAGAGAGAGCAGGATGGCCAGGGGGCTGCAGCTGGAGTCCTGCCTGTCTGCCACCTGTTTCAGCGTGGAGGCCTCCCAGGCCTGAGGTCAGAGCCCCAGAGCCCGCCCATCAGCTGCCTGTGGCCGGAAGCCCATCTCAAGCTGTTAGGGCCCCCCGCTTTCTGGAGACAGGGTTTCTAGGAGTCAGTGTTCCCCTCTCTGCAGCAGGACGAGGGGCTGCTTAGACACACTTGGCCAGTGCAGGGCTCACCGAGTTAGAGTTTCTTCTGGAGGCTGCAACGTGCTCGTGTTTCCTGGGACTCTGTGGGCTGGGTGCTTTGACTGTGGGGTCTGCTAAGGGCTGTGCCCTGCACAGTCTCCCGAGCTCCTCGGAGGCCCTCCCTGTGACAGTGGGCTCTGAGTGCCACTTTGTGCTGCCCCGGGAGGGGGAGGCTCCGCCCACTGGCTTCACATGCTGTGGTCACTGGCACCCTGTGGCGTGTGGCGTGTGCAGCCTCTCCTGACTTCACGCCTAAGAGTAGGGTGTCCCAGGGCCTCTTATCTGTGGCCCCGAGGCGGGTGCGTGGATTCTCTCTGAGGATGTTGGAGGTGGAGTTCAAGATAACAAGGCTATTGCTTTTTCTTAGAAAGATTTTTCAGTTAAATCATCAGTCTGAGATAAGGCAAACTTGAGTTTCTTCCTGTCTGTTTGGGACCTTGCTCCAATATCCTGGACCTGTTTGAGCCCCTCTGTTTGCTGGGCATCCCAGCAGTGTCCCCGGGTGAGCAGCACCGTGCTGCTCCCGTCACACCAAGGCTGGGAGCGTGGCAGGGAGCGGCGGTCTGAGTTCTGGCCCTGGGCCGGCGGCCTGCGCGGTGGGCAAGAACTCGCTCCCCAGAGGGTGCCCGTCTGCTCCATCACAGCAAACAAAGCGGGCAGCCACGCACAAAGAAACATCTAAATATGAATTAAGTACAAGTTATTTAAAAAGCATTGTAGGTTTTTATTTCTTGAATATTAAAAAATGAGAATGCATATGCAAATACAGTTTAATCAGCACCACTCTGACCTTTCGGCTTTCAGCGGCTGGTGCTTTGTGATGGACGGAGGCTTCCTTCCGGGGAGGACACAGGCGGAGGTGCAAAGCTGGAGCACGCCATCCTGCCATGTGACCTCCCGCCGGCTTCGTCCTTGGCTGAGAGTGACTCCAGTGGCCAGAAGTTTCTAACTGTTCAATTCTCTCATCTTTGCCTTTCATCAGCCACTTACAAATCTGTAGCAGTAGTTCCGTGGGCACTAGCTAGCGGGAGTGTGGGATCAGACAAGGCATGATGATGGCCTGCCTTGTCACGGGCTTGGGCTCAGCTCTGGACTCCTCCAGCTGGCTGGCAGGATGGCCTCAGGCAAGTCTTTGACCCTGTCTGTGCCTCAGGGTCCTCAGTGTGAAATGGGGTGATGGTGCCCACCACACCAGAGCCCAGGGCTCGGCCCACCCATGTTGTGGCTCTTCCTTAGGAGCTGGTGTGGACGAGAGGCAGCCCTGTAGCCACACGCACCTCCCTAGGTTTGTGGCTTTGGTCGGTCAAGTTTCCCTCTGTGATCCTCAGGCCCCAGGTGTAAGACGGTGCCTGCCTCGCAGGGCCAGTGAGGGTCCCCCAGCAGTGTCCCTCATACTGGGGTCTGCATCCTATTTGGCACTCTGGAGTGGCCCCGTTTGAGAAACCTGCTCCGCACAGTGGACGTTTAACCGCTTCCTGGCGGGGCTGGCATGTGAGCCGTGCAGCATCTTCTTCCTGCCCTGGGCCGACAGCCTGTGAGACTCTCACAGAAGCTGGGGAGCTTGAAGATAGGCCCGGCCATGCCTTGGAGCGCCATGGGGGGAAGCGAGACATGGTCTGGGTGGCGGAGAGCACGGCCTGCAGGGAGGGACGAGCCTGACCGTCATGGCACAAGGCTCAGGGTACCACACAGCCAACTAGGAGTCCCGGGAATGTTTGGGGAGCACAGTCTTGAGGACAAGCCCAGGTGTCCCTAAGCACACCTGGGGAAGTAGGAAAGGCCACGGCGGGGTTCACGTCCTCGGCGTATCAGCCTCCCAGGGCTGCTGTGGTCAAGCACCACGCACCGTGGGCTTTATAAGACAGACAGTGACTCTTGCACAGCTCTGAAGTCCAGGTGTGGACAGGGCTGGGTCCTTCTGGAGACGGAGACAGAATCCATGCCATGCCTCTCCTCTAGCTTCTGCTGTTGCCAGCTGTCCTCTGTGTGCCTTGGCTTGTGGCTGCATCTCTGGCTGTGCCATCACATGGCATTGTCCCCTGTTCTTGTGAGGACACCAGTTGTTGGATTGGCCTGCCCTAATCCAGTGTGACCTCATGTTAACTCCATCTGCAAAGACCATATTCTCCAATAAAGTCACATTCCCAGGTGCTACCAGGGTTAGGACATGAACACATCTTCTGGGGAGACACAAATCAACTCATAACACAGCACTCCTGGCCCAGAGCCCGCCTGTCGCAGTTGGTGGGGAGCAGCGGCAGTGCCTGCGATCGCTCTCTGTTGGCCTGGCCTCCCTCCCTGCCGGCTGTAGAGCTGGCTCCGGCGGCCACTCCGTTCCCACACAGCTGTGCCGGACAGTCCTGCTGTTCCGTGCTGGGCAGGTTTGTCCTCAGGAGGCCACGTGTGCTTTAGTAAATGCAGAATTAGGAAAGCCGAAATCCCTGTTGAATGTCTGTACAGATTGAGCTATTTGGCTCAATATGGTTAATGTCAGGAAGGATTAAATGGTTCAGTCTGATCCATTTTACCTGATGGGATTTCATTTTAAGTATAGAAATGGTAGTGCCTTTTCAGAGAAACAGATTATTCCTTTTCTCATTGCTGTGAATGCGATGTCGTTAATAAACACGGATCGCTTTAGGGCCAAGCTGGGCCTGGCCCCGCCCAGCAGTGGGCAGAGCTTGGCACAGCTCTTTGTCCTCTTTGGCGCCCGGCAGGGCTCTGCGGCTGCTGTCACTGTCACCATAAAGCACGACCAGGTTATTTAAAATGGAATCCTGGGAGCATCTACGTGTTCATAAACCCCGAGATCGTCACCACACGTGTCTCTTGTCTTCCATCATACTCAGGAACGTCGGCCCGTTAAGGTGTCAGGACTGTGCTGGTTTTAATTAAATTTCAAAAAGAATAAATGTTAACTCTACAAGTATCGTTAATTTCTTCTCTGCAGTTGACAGTGTCTTTTTGAAAAATGTACTGTACACTTTAATCATCGTCATTATAAAGAGGCTATTTCTAAAGGGTGGATCAGTGTTTTTTAAATGAGAAGAATCTCAATTATAAATGTGAGTTATCCCCGAGCCTGCTCTGGCTCCTCACCTACGCGAGCGAAATGCTGAGCTCCCACTTCAAAGTTGGGCTAGCACAGGTGGCCTCAGCTCAGTGGCAGCTTTTCCTTGTGGAGCAGGTGACCTGGGACCCTCCCCGGGGGCCTGTCCTATGGCTGACGTGCCTCTCCCAGACCAGCTCCGGGGGTGGCGGGAGGCCTGGCTCGCTCGCTCTCCCTGCCTGCCCTGGGCTGGGGGTGGAGAAGCAGGCATTCTTAAAGCTCTGCCCTCGCTGCCGCCGTTCTCCCTGAAGACTCAGCAAGGCCTTACTCTTAGGGGGACCGAGGGGACCGGGTTGGGTCACTGGAGGCTTTAGGGGTCACACCCTCAGGTTCGCCACCTCAGCGGAGGACAGTGTGAGGATATGAGATCTAGCCGCTGCCTGTCCCCTGCCTTTAACTCCAGACATGGAGCAGACCAAAGGATGTGCCCAGGCTCTTCCGCATGGAAGCCAGGCCCATCTTCCCATTTCCTAGTGCCAAGAGGCAGCTTATTGTTAGTGTTTTGTTTTGTTTTAAGCAAGTATCTTTATGTCCTTAGGTGAGGAGACTCACAGGTTCCTCAGCCCCTTTCTGAATCCTACCCGGTTCCTCGGCTGGCCCACGTGTCTGGCCGTGCGTGGGGGTGGGTGGGAAGGAAGATCCAGGAGAAATGCTGAATCTCATTGTGGACACGCTGAGTTCGTGGACCTTGGACATGTTTGGGGGCCGTGCCCAGGAGTTAGCTGTACAGGAGGATCCAGGAGAAGTAGAGCCTGCTCCGTAAGTCACGCTGCACGTGTTGGAGGTGGAGAAAGATTTTTTGTTAAGCTGACGGAAAGAAACAAGTGTATTGAGGACAGTTAGGGGAGATGACTGATGTCATCAGAAGATCTCCTGTTGTGACATTCCAATGACGTTTTGGGAACCAGGCCACTGGCAGCTAATAAACCTAGGTACACACATATAGTTCACAGTCACTTCTCAAAGGGCTGGTGGTTTTGTTGAAAAGAGAAAAGGATCCCAGAATTCACAGAAACCATCACAAAGCCACCTGGTGCTTGTGCAGGAAGGTGTGATGCCACTCGAATCCCAGAGTGGGCAGCAGGCGGGGAAGTGGCCCCCTGGCAGGAGGTTCTTGGAATGCCGGTGGCGGGTTGTGCCCTGCAGGCACCTCGGGGGGTGCACAAGGGTGGGAGCCAGTCTGGGGAGCTGAGCTGCGGCTGCCCGTGTCCCAGCCTGGGAGAGGAGACACTCCCCAGGGGCACCCATCCCTCCGCCTGTGTCCCTTGGTGAGGGACCAGTCACACGCCTCGCCCAGCTGGGGAGGGAGGCTGGGAAGTGTGTCCCGCCGGGTGCTGCCGTGGATTCAGGCTGAGTGCCACCAGTCTCTGTCCCACGGGTACCTGCACGTTGGCGCTCAGATCTCAGGAGGCCGAGCTTGTCGGAGCAGCCAGTGCCCCGGAGGTGCGTCTAGCTCGTGGTGGCGCGGAAACCCCGGGCCTTTCGGTGGACTGTGTCGGCCTCCCAGGGTGCCAGCACCTCCGCTCTCATCCCCCCGCCCGCTGCATTGTCTTTTTTTTTTTTTAAATCCGGCTACGAGGCTTATATCTGGGGGTTATTTCGAATCCTTTCTGAGTTGGGGTGGGCGCTGTCAATGAAAAGCTGTGGTTCCGCAGGCTCCCCTGTGTGTGTCAACGTCCCTGGCTGGCTTTGCCTGATGCAGTCCTTTTAGGAAGCTCATTTTAACCTCTCCGTCTCCCTTTCCAGGACTTTAGAGGCAAAAGAAAACAACGGTAATGTGAATTCTAGAACGAGGTCTTTCAGGCATTGTTAATAGATCAAGGAGTCCTGCGGCCTCCTTCACACACCCTGGTAACGGAGGGCAGCTTCCCCAGCAGGGGGCCGGGGCGGGCAGGTATGGGCACCCACACACAGGAGCACCGATGCCGTCTTCCTGCCCCCCGCAGCACTGCTGCTCTGTGCGTCCATGGCAAACGCCAAACAGGACCAGGGCACAGCAAGCACAGGTGCCACCTACACAGCTGCCGTGGCCTCAGAGTGGCTGGAGGCATCTGCCCTGACTGCTGTTGTGTCAGGTCCTGGCACGGGGTTGGAGGTGTGCGTGCGTCGTCAGGGATCCGGCTAGAACCGGCTGAGGTGTGCAGGCCCGGGTGCCAAAGCCTCAGGAAGGGACCATAGCCGTTTATTTAATAACTGGAAAGAAACAGGCATACCCAGGTCTGCCTAGCAATGTGGACAGACATCTGCCAGACTGGCTGTCTCTCTGGTACCCACTCGTCCCTCTGTCTGTCTGTCCGTTCATGTGTGATGCTTTGAGCACTGCCTGGGATATTTGGGCTCAGCGTGTTCTAATGCTACGCACCGGCCATAACAAGACCAATGAGAACTGTCCCTTGCTTTGGAGGAGCCTTCAGTTGTGTGGGGGACAGGGAGGAGACACACCTCGACCAGAGTCGGAAAAGGGCTAAGCAGGGACAGCGGGGTCGGGCAGGTCAGCCGTCTGGCCACAGGCAGGCTTCTGGCCCCCCGCTTCTGTCCTCTCTGGCGAGCTGGCAGTGGGTGACCTTGGGCGCGGGAGTCCGGGTGTCAGCGTGGATGCCAGGCTGCCACTCTGGCAGGACCCCTGACTGGGCCAGCTACCCATGTGCGGCCCCTCTGCGTGGCCCGCTGTCGGGGAGAGGGCCAGCTCCCCAGTTCGCCGCTTCCCTGTCTGCCAGCTGCAGGGGCGGAAGCAGGCGTCCGGTAGGCTGCTGACTATCAGGAGAGCCAGCGCCACCAAAGGAAGCGGTGTTTCCTCCTCCGAAGTCTGCACGGGGGCCCTCAGGACATAAAGGGTGTGGACTTGGCGCCGTTGCAATTCGCAGCAGCAGGGAGTGTCTGTCTTCCATATAAATTCTCTCCGTGGGTTTGAAGTAATCCCAGATCATCACATCCAGTGCAATATGCAGTACAGTTCTTAACTACCTGTGATTTCTCCAAAGCCCTGCGGCCAGAGACTCTGGTGGTTGCTTTTTTCATGGATTCATGTTGCAGTAAAATGTGATAATTGATGAATATCTGTGGAAATGGATACGATTGTGTCCTTTTAAATGAGCTAACAATTTCATGTCGAAATCTCAGCAGTGCTATTGTTTAGAATAAAAGGAGACATGCAAATGAGGCCAGGGTGCAGATTGTGGTAGAACAATGCTGGCAGCCTCTTTATTGGACCCATTAATTAGTTCTCCATCAGCCAGTTTCCCTGGGAATGAACTGGAAAAATAATTAAAATGATACATGAGGTAAGGAGTTTAGAAATTCAAAAGGTGAAAGCGAGAATTAGTTTAATACATAATTAGACATATTATTTGTGACTGTACGTTTTTTTAAATGTGGTTCACTGAGGCAATAGGGTCCTATTTTTAGTCCTGGATAGTTAATAAATACCATTTGGGGCTATTTTTCAATTCATAAAGGCTCATAAATTTTCTTAATAACATTAAGTGGCTAATTATATTGTACATTGTTAAAATAACTTCTATTGCAAAATCTAATAATACAGCAAAAGTTGCAAAAGCAAGTTTTTAGAGGAGTCAATTTGACTCCATTACCCAGTGAATTTGGGGTGTTTAGAGCAGACTGGAAGAGTTTAAGCGAAGAATCTACAGGGTTGCGTGTATTTTTATTGAGACCTTATCCAGATGCTGAGCCTCAAAACCAGCCTCCTCCTGACATGCTCGGCCCAGAGGGACGCTGCCCCTGGAGTCCAGAGCAGTGTGGTCTCAGCAGAGCGGTATTCCCACTGTTGTCCTCTGGGTCCTCCTCGTGCGGCATCAGCCTAGCTCCAGTGCTGTGCTTGTCAGGATCAGTGAACAGTCGTGGGCTCCATCTCGACAGGGACACAGACATTTGAATTCCATGTCCCTGTCCACGCCGGTGCAAGGGTCTCTTGTTTGGATGAACCAGAGCCGACCTAACCATTCCGGTTTGTCAGTTACGTCATGTGTTTCCCTGTTACTTTGAACGGTACACTTAACATGGCCTGGCAATCCCACCTCTGGGAATTTCAGGGTATAAACATTTGTTAAGGTTATTGAACATACAGTGATAGGCCTATATATAAATATTTGAACTCCACACTTAGGCTTATTTTCTTTAGATGGGCAGCTTAGAAATCATTCCAGTGGCCAATCTCCTATACCATTGGAGAGAAAAATGAAGAGCACCATAATTCCCACTTGTTAGGAGCCTACATGACCCTGTCACTGTCACGAGCACCTTCCCCATCAGCTTGTTCGGCCCACACATGAGCTGCCCGAGGCGCATGGGACGATCTCTGCTTTATAGCTGGTGCCACCGAGGCCTCGGGACAGAGGCCTCCCAGCTGGGCTGCGTGGACGTGGGTCAGTGCTCAGCCTCTGGGAGCTTCAGGAGGGCGCTCAGCTGCTCCCTACTAGGCCTCAGTGGCTTTTTGGAGGAAGTACAGGCCCCATCCTTGTCTGTTCCTGCCCCTGCCCTGAGACCCCGGACAATATACACTCTCTGTCCACCCAAGTCCGCCACGCTCCGGGGTGGGCTCTTTGCGGTTACAGTCAACATTAAACAGGAAACCCTTTGCTCAGGCCCGGAGGGAAAGGGTCCAACCCTGCCATTTCCATTCTTTCTTTTAAAATGAAATTCTGTCCATTAATCCTCCCATGCTTTGATCTGTCAATCCAGAAACACTTGCTAATGCTTTATGGCTGTGGTTTGTTGAAGTTCTGGGAAAGAGGGGGAAAAAAAACGAGCCAGTCCTAATAAATAAAAGTTATTTCCTCATTTGAATTTCTGAGTCTAGAGAGTCAATATGATGCAGACATCAATCTCTCATTCGTGAGGTGGAGGGACGATTTCTCGTTGTGCGTCATCCTGGTTGTGATGATGGAGCATGTGGTGTTTGGGCTGGGCTCAGCCACAGGCCCTCCCGAGACTGCTGCCTTCTCGTGCTGCAAATCACACGCTTGGCTTCATGCTGGGAGCAGCTCTGTGTTCCCCGGCTGTTAAGAGCATCACTGTGGAAAACTTCACATGTCCAGGGAGGTTAGCATGCCGTGGAGACTCAGAAGTGCCCTCTCTCTCTCAGGACGCTGAGTGTGCTCAGAAAGGAGTGTTCAGGGAGGACCACTGAGGCAGAGGCACAGCCAGGGAGCTGCTGAGCTTCTCTGGGAGTTAGCAAGGAAGAGAGGGGGAGGCCGAGCCTGGAGAGTCTGCCCTCATGGTGCAGGACAGCGGCAGGTGGCAGAACTGGGACTACAGCTCAGGCCCCTTTGGCCAGGGCATGTCCATTCCATCGGGGCTACTCAGCCTCAGTCACCGTCAAACCAGCACCGGGAAACCATGTGGTTCTTACAGTGAGCCTGCTGTGTTTCCCATCACAACCCTCCTGGCTGTCAGCGGTGTGGCGCCTGGTCCTGTGTTTGGCCTGAAGGGGTGTACCAAGTGGCCTGTTCTTGGGAGTGTGCATGCCATGTTTGGGACTCAGGCGCTCCTGTCCCTCTGTGCCTTCTCCACTTGGCCAGACCTCACTGCTGCTCCCACCATTGTGCATCGCCTGTTTCACAGAGGCCTGACACACGGGCATCTGCCCAGAGCTGGATGGGTGCATGGTGGGCGTCTGGCATCCCAGATCTGGTTTACCGGGTGTCCTGTAGGGCACACTTGTAAACACCTGCCAGACCTTTGTTTGGGTGGAGACAATGAGAACCTGTCTTCTTGGCATTAAGTCTCATAATCTAGGCCCTCAGACCTGTCCTGGCCTGCCCTGCCAGCTGGGGGCCTCCACCCACATGGGGACAAAGGTGGGTGACTGGCCCCGAACTCCCGTGTGAAGGACGGACAGCTCCAGGCAGCTTTATTGGTTCCGGGGTCAGATCCGAAGGTAAAACTGAAAAGTTCTAAATTTATTAAAGGCTTTCTTTTGGGGCTGGAATATGCAATAGATTTTCTATCCCTCTCAATTCTCTCTTAAAATTTAATGCTGCCATAAAAATGATGGATAACAAATTATTCCAGGAAAAATGATACTGAAAGACTCTTCTAACTGTTGAAGCAGAAGTACAGACTTGGTGAAGAAATTTATGTGACCCAGAAAACTCACGAGGAAATAGGAAATCATGTACTTTGTGGAAACCACAGCCACATAATGTCCCAGGCTGTAGAAAGCAACTATTTTTATTCAAGATATTGAAGTACTGAATCTATTTTGTGCTGCTGGCGTTTTTATTGACATAGCAACACCATACCTTCCTGGAGTTCGTTGTGCAGCCTTCCCGGTGTGGAACACCTTGGAGTCCTGGCCACAGAGCCAGAGAGCCCAGACCCCAGATGTGATCCCGGGAAGGTCCCGTGTGGAAGGCCGTGCCCGTCACTCGCGCCGGCACTGTCCTCAGCCACTTCCGCGCATCCTTCCACAGAGCTCTCGAGGCACGGTTACGAACATCATGAGACTGTGGGTAAAACCGTAAGACCACGAGGCCCCAGGTAGCTGGTCTGGGACATCCCCACGCGGACACAGTGGCGGTAGTAGCAATGAGGCCTGATAGCTGGACCACCGGGCAGGCCATGGGGAGAAAACCCGAAACACAAGACGGGCGCCCATTTCCTACAGAGCTCTGGGTTTTATAAGACAGTGTTAAGAGAACATGATTCAGATTTAACATCCCGACTATTTATTGTTTTTGTTCCAACATAGTAAAGTGGTGGTGGTGACGGTGCTGATGCCCTGGGCCCCGGCGCCTGCCGGGATGGCGAGCCAGGACGGCGGTGGCTCCAGCGTGGGCCGGTCCGGCAGCCAGCTGCCATGGCCCAGGCGGGCCCCTGCGGACTCATTTGTTTTCCCTCTAACGTGTGTCGCCACATCTGTTAGGAGAATTTAAGTGCAAGGACTGGCCGGTATCAATGCTTTCTGGTTGGAAATGTCACCATGACAACTCAGGAGATGCTGAAAGCAGGCATTTTATTAATTCTGAGGCTTAACCCTTCCCAGGCAACGCCACAGTCTTTTCTCTGGAGAGAAATAGGCCTATTTGTGAAATGTGTTTCTCATTGTTCCTAAGCTACATCCACTCAAGTGAATAATTTACTTTTTAGTGTAGGTTTAGGAAAATAGATGCACATAATCCATCTAATATCCTTTCTTTGCACATTTTAACGTTGGGTGCTTTAGAGTGTTCTTTGATAAGTGGCTTCTCAGGGACACAGAAATGAAGCAATCTCAATTCTGTGTTGCTCTGTCGGCTCTACGAGGGGCAGGAGCTCCGTGTCATCTGGGAAGCTGTCCTGCCACCTTCCTGCCCAGTCGTCTTGGTGGGTCCGCTGCCCACTGGGTAAAGTTCAGACCCGTCAGTCTGGCTGGGAGGGGCCCTTCCATCCAGCCCTGTCCGTCAGCGTTCTTGTGAGCATCTGCTCTGGGTTGGGCCCAGGCCTTCTGGATGAATCACACTGAACAAATGGGATGCAGTAAGGGTCAAAATGCTAAACCAGGAGTTTGAGGGGACAAAGATCCTACTTCTGTTCCTGTGTGGGTCGGGGTAGCCTCTGAAAGATGCCGAGTATTAAATATGGCATATCACACCGTCCTCAGAACATTCACTGAGAGTGCATATAGAGCACCAAAAGCAGACTTTTAAATGCATGAAAGCTTGCAAGAAAGCAGAGTATCACCCAAGGCCCGGGTAAAAATAGGTAGGAGGTGGGAGGAAGGTGCTGCCAGTCTCCAGGCTTGGGTTTGAACACTGCGCTGGGAGAGGAGATAAGAGCTTGTGCCCCCATCAGTAGGGAGTGTGGAACTGAGGCTGTTAGGCAAAGCTGGACTGAAAAGCTGTATTCTTGGACAAAGGGTAAGCTGGAAGAAGAAAGTCTGTCATAAAACTGGACATCCATGTGCAGAAGAATGAAACTAAACCCTTGTCTCTCACCCTATGCAAAAATCAAATCAAGATGGATTAAGAACTTAAATCTAAGACCCAAAACTAAGAAACGACTAAAAGAAAACATAGGGGAAATGTTTCAGGGCATTGGTCTGGGCAAGGACTTCTTGATTAGCACCCCCAAACACAGGCAGCCCAAGCAAAATTGGACAAATGGGATCATATGAAGCTAGAGAAACATAAAAGAAACAATCAACAAAGTGAAGAGACCACCCACAGAATGGGATAAAATGTTTGAAACCACCCATCTGACAAGAAGTTAATCACTAGAATATATAAAGAGCTCTAATACTCAATAGGAAAAAAAAATCAAATAATCCAATTAAAAATGGGCAGAGGAACTGAACAGACACTTCTTAAAAGAAGGCATACAAATGGCCAACATGAATCATATATGAAAATATGCTCCACGGTCATCAGAGAAATACAAACCCAAACTACAATGAAATATCATCTCTCCCCAGTTAGAATAACTTTCATCAAAAAGACAGGTGATACCGAATGCTGGTGAGGATGTGGAGAAAGGGGAACCCTCATGCACTGTTGGTGGGAACGTAAATTAGTGCAACCACTATGGAGAACAGTGTGAAGGTTCCTCCGAAAACTAAAAATAGAACTATCATGTGACCCAGCAGTCCCACTACTAGGTATATATTCAAAAGAAGGGAATTCAAATATTGAAAAGGTATCCGCAATCCCATAGCCAAGATTTGGACTCAACCTAAGTGTCCATCAGTGGATGAGTAGATAAAGAAATTGTGGTACATATACACAATGGGATATATATAGCCATAAAAAAGAATGAAATCCTTTCATTTGCAATAACATGCTTGGAACTGGAGAACCTTATGTTAAGTGAAATAAGCCAGGCACAGAAAGACAAATGTGGCATGTTCTCACTCATATGTGGGAACTAAATATTAAAAACAATTGATCTCATGGAGACAGAGAGTAGAATGATGGTTACCAGAGGCTGGGAAGGGTAGGAAGGAGAGGGGTATAAGGTGGGAATAGTTAATGGGTGCAAACATATACTTAGATATTCAGATAGAATGAGCAATATTTGATACCACAACAAAGTGGCTATAATCAACAGCAAGTTAGGATATACTTTAAAATAACTAAAAGAGTATAATTGTAGTGTTCCTAACACAAACAAATGTTAAATTCCTAAGGGGATAGATACCCCAATTACCCTGAGTTGATTAATTCACATGGTATGTCTGTATCAAACCGTCACATGTATCTTATAAAAATATGCAGCTATTTTCTACCCATAATTATTAAAAATAATTATATATTTTTTAAGTCCACTTGTGAACCCAGGAGAAACGAGATGCACCTCTGTCTCTGCCTGGGCTGCCAGCTGGGGATGGGGTTGGTAAGGGTGCTCTGCGCTCTTAACTTTTTTCCCAGAGCCATTTAGCAAAACATTTAGTTTGAATGTGCAAAAACTGCATAATCTGGGTACCCACAGACTGAGCAATTTATGTAAAAAGGTGTTGTTCACCATTAATATCACTGGAACACCAAGCAGAGGGAAAAGATAAACACCTAGCACAGGAAAGATGCATATTTAGCTGGTCTGCGCCAGATTTCAAAATACAGATCCCCACTGAAGATGTGCCCACAATCCAAGGTTACAAGATAGATGAGGGAGGGAATGACGGCAGGAATGCACCCCAGAGAATTTCGGAAACAACTACAATACAGAAACTATTAAAGTATTTTAGAAAAATTGACACATAAAAGTAGATGTCAAAATACTAAAAAGAATAGAAATTGAAAAGATCTGGCTCCTTTGAAAATTAATCAAAATGTAAAAAAATGAAAATTTTAGTCAGTGAAATATATATATATATATATATATATTAAACAGAATCTAGCTCTGTTGCTCGGGCTGGAGCCGTGGCGTCAGCCTAGCTCACAGCAACCTCAAACTCTGGGGCTCAAGTGATCCTCCTGCCTCAGCCTCCAGAGTGCTAGGATTACAGGGGTGAGCCACCCTGCCTGACCCTGATATATTTTTTGACCATGGTGTATTTACAATAGAAACCAGCTATACAGGCAGGACACCAACAACAAATCCCTTGTATTTGGAAATTTAAAAACATACCTTTAAATAATTGCCCAGTATTTTGAAAGGTGACAGAGACCTGGCAGGTTGGAATCTTGTAGGCCAGAGAAACTGTGTGAGGTCTGGCTTATTTCTTGCATTTTCTTCCACCAGTTCCTCCTCCCATTTTCCCCTATTCATTCTCCTCCCCCTGCTTCGTTATTGGTCCTCCATTTGTGTTAGCTCGGTTTGGTATGTCTGCATGTGACAGGTGGGGGAAAAACAGGTTGAACAAAATAGAGTATCATCTTTCTCTCCCCAGATGGAGCATAGAGGGAGGTGTCTGTGGCACTTGAAGGTCATCAGGCACACATGTTGATGCTCTGCTTTTCTTGATGCTGCCTCATAGTCCAAGAGGGCAGCTTGAGTCCCACCCATTATGTTAGTATCCCAGCTAGCAGGACAGAGGAAGTGGTGAAGAAGGGCATGACTCTCCTTCATTGAAGGATTCTTTCTTGAACATTGTATTCATTTCTGCTTATGTCTTATTGGCTAGAACTTAGCCACATGGCTATGCCCAGCTGCAAAGGAGACCAGGCACATGACCATTTGTTTCTGATGCCTTTTGGCCCAGCTAAAAATTGTGGATTCTCTTACTGAAGAAGAGGGGAGAATGGGTGTTTAGGAGACAGCTGGTGGACACATCCTTCCACTGGCCGATCCCCGGCCCACTGCGTGCATTCTGTGCTTTTGCACGCACATCTCTGCTAGACCTCTCTTCCTCTTTCTGGTGAGTGTGGACTTTTGCTGGAGACTCAGTGTCTTCACCAGTGCTTGAGGCCTGGCTTGTGGCTGAGGTGTGGAGGGCAGTCTGCCCCCGTATCCTGTGATCGCAGGTTGCTGTGTCTCGGAGTTGTCTGCAGTTCTTATCTCTCCTCAGGGCCTGTGAATAAGCCCCCCCTCCCCCCTTTAGAGCTGTATTATGGAGCCTCTCTCCATGTGGGTCTGTCCATGGGTTGCTCTGTTTGACCCTCCTGGCCACCCCTGAGGGGTAGAGGGGTGAATACACGGCTATTTCCCAGGTTTTGTGGACGAACAGGTTGAGACTCCACCAGAGTAGGAGCCAGTGCCCTGGGGAAGAAACCCACTCTCTCGGCTGCGAGCTTTCTCCTCTTCCCTCTGGTCTTTGTGTCGTTCCTTCTAGCCTCTCCCTCAGTGGATATGAGTAGGTTTTACTCCATAGTGTAAGGTTTTTGCTTTTAAACTGAAGGCAGAAAAACAGTGAGAATTGTAACGGTGTGTGCCAGCATAGCCCCTCCCTGGGGAGCTGGAAGCAGGGGAGAGTGGCCGGCACATAGCACCTCTGGCACCAACTCCCGTATCTCTAAAACATTGCCGGAGTAGGATTTGCTTGGTGAGACTGTTGCGAGGAATGAGCCAAGTGGACTGGTGAATGTGGGGCACTCAGCGCGATTGTGGCGCACAGTGTTAACAGCCGTGTCAGAGCGGCAGCGTTTAGTTGCTGATGGTGTGAGTCTTGCCACTGAGCTGAAAGGGACCTGCAGCCCTTAAAGAGCTCGTGCTGCACCCCTCTTTGCTGATCGCCCAGCTTCTGCGGAAACAGCCGTGGTGACGGTTAGCATACTGCTCACACGGCAACGACTCCCATTATTAATTGCTTAGTTGGGAGGTGTTTTCTCACATTCATGCAAACTCTACCATGGTAGACATGCTCCCACGGAGCTCGGTTTTCTCCTCGGGAGCTGCGGAGTGAGTGTGCTAGAGTGTTAGGCCTGAAGGGTTTGCAGGGTGTGGACGAATTCTGTCAGTTTGCAGAGTTTTCAGCTGCAGTGAGCTCACCTGTGCAGAGTCTCACTTGTTGCCCTTTCTAGGCACTGTTTATATGTACAAACAAGTGAGCATCACTTTATACGGCTCAGGACTTGTTGTGATTGAGTGTGTAGCTGAGGGTTTGGGACAGACATCTTAAGAAAGAAAAATCCAAGTTTCATTTCTAGAAGGTTGGTGAAATAAGCACCTTCCCATTGAAAACAAAAATATTAGAAAAATATTTATAAATATGTTTTCATATAACATAGGGAAGGGAAGGGGTAAATGGACGTGTACTTTTATCAGGTTCTTATATGTGAAGTTTTAGAATATTATTGAAGATAAGCTGAGCTAAGTTAAGGATGTATTCTGTCATCCCTATAGCAACTACGAGCAAAATAAAACATAGGTGTAGAATGCCAGTAGACAAGGTAAAATGGAGTACTGCAAGATATTCAATTAATCCAAAAGGTGGCAGAAAGTTTAGGAAGAAAAGGGGGCCCAGAAGAGACCATCAAAGGCAAATAGCAAGTTGGTAGACTTAAACTCAATTATATCAACAGTTATGTTAAATGTAAGTGGATTAAATACTTTCATTAAAAGAGTTTGTCAGAGTGAATAAACACACAAGATCCAACTATATGCTGTTCACAAATGATGCACTTTA
>VSMD01096326.1:0-201249 GCA_008750895.1 Mirza zaza
TACCTTAGGTTTAAGTCTGTTATCCAGCGTGAGTTGATTTTTGTGAGAGGTGAAAGGTGTGGGTCCTGCTTTAGCCTTCTACAAATGGCTATCCAGTTTTCCCAGCACCATTTATTGAAAAGGGATTATTTTCCCCAGCATATGTTTTTGTCTGCTTTGTCAAAGATTAGATGGCTATATGAGGACCTGGAACTGATAAATGAATTTAGTAAAGTCTCAGGATACAAAATCAATACACAGAAATCAGAGGCATTCATATACGCCAACAACAATCAAATTGAGAACCAAATTAAAGACTCAATTCCCTTCACAATAGCAACAAAGAAATTAAAGTACTAGGAGTATACTTAACCAAGGAGGTAAAAGACCTCTACAGGGAGAACTATGAAACACTGAGAAAGGAAATAGCAGAGGATGTAAACAGATGGAAATCCATTCCATGCTCGTGGATCGGCAGACTCAACATCATTAAAATGTCTATACTACCCAAACTGATCTACAGATTCAATGCAATACCTATTAAAATCCCATCAGCATTCTTCACAGATATAGAAAAAATAATTTTACGCTTTGTATGGAACCAAAGAAGACCCCGAATATCAAGAGCAATTCTAGGCAACAAAAACAAAATGGGAGGTATTAATATGCCAGATATCAAACTATACTACAAAGCTGTAGTAACGAAAACAATCTGGTATTGGCACAAAAATAGGAATATTGACCAATGGAACAGATCTGAGAATCCTGATATAAAACCATCCTCATATAGCCATCTAATCTTTGACAAGGCATTTTCTTTATCCATCCATTCTTTGATGGATGCTTAGGTTGATTCCATATCTTTGCTATTGTGAATAGTGATGCCATAAACATAAAAGTCCAGGTATCCCTTTGATATATATATTTCTTTTGAGTAGATAACCCATAGTGGGATTGCTAGATTGCATGGTAATTCTCTCTTTAGTTTTTTGAGAAATTGCCATACTGTTTTCCATAATGGCAGTACTAGTTTACATTCCCACCAACAGCGTATAAGTGTCCCCTTTTCTCCACATCCTCACCAACGTCCATTAATTTTTTCTCTTTAATAATAGCCATTGTGACTAGAGTATGATGAAATCTCATTGTGGTTTTAATTTGCATTTCTCTAATGATCAGTAATGTTGAGAATTTTTTCATATACCTGTTAGCCTTTTGTATGTCTCCTTTTGAGAAATGCCTATTTATGTTCTTTGCCCACTATTTAATGGGATTATTTGTTTTTCTTTCTTTTTCAGTTATTTGTATTTCTTGTAGTCTGGATATTGGATAGTCTGGATATTGATCCTCTGTTGGATGAATAGTTTGAAAATATTTTCTCCCCTTCAATAGGTTGTCTCCTCACTCTGTTGATTATTTCTTTGTTGTGCAGAAACTTTTTTAAGTCCCATTTGTCTATTTTTGTTTCTGTTTCTTGTGCTTTTGAGGTCTTAGTCATAAATTCTTTGCCTAGACCTATGTCCAGAAAAATTTCCCCTGGTTTTCTTCTAATATTTTTATAGTTTCAGGTCTTAAGTGTAAGTCTTTAATCCATTTTGAGTTGATTTTTGTGTATGGTGAGAGATAAGGGTGCAGCTTCATTCTGCTGCATGGGTACATCTAATTTTCCCAGGACCATTTATTGAAGAGGATGTCATTTCTTGCATGTATGTTCTTGTCACGTTTGCTGAAGATCAAGTTGGTTATAAATAAGTGGCTTTGTTTCTGCATTCTCTATTCTGTTCCATTGGTCTATGTGTATATTTTTATACCTATACAATACTGTTTTGGTTACTATAGTCTTGTAATATATTTTGAAGTGGTAATGTGATGCATCCAGCTCTGTTCTCTTTGCTCAGGACTGCTTTGGTTATTTGGGCTCTTTGTTGGGTCTATATAAATTTTGGGATTGTTTTTTCTAATTCTGTGAAGAATGACATCGGTGTTTTGAGAAGTATTGCATTGAATCTTTAGATTGCTTTGGGCAATATAGGCATTTTAAACATATTAATTTTTCAATCCATAAACATAAGATGTTTTTCATTTGTCATTTTCATCTTCAGCATCCTCATAACTATTTTTAACTTAAAGTATTTCACAAATACTTTTTAAAATGCAATGAATTCTATTAAATTATTTATATTTGTTGAATGCATACCCATATAAAATAGAAAACTCATTAAATGTGTAAATTTGGATGTTTCCTTAAAATATTATTTGGTCTAGTGATCTCTGAATTTTGAGAGTTCATGAATGAGAAACAATTCAACAATTGAAATTGTAGGGAATTATAGAAAGTTTGTGATTTCTAATTTTGCTAATTAAGGGCATAAAATACAAATAAACTATTATCCCTATACTCTTATAATCTCACATTGAAGGGCAGTTATTTAAATAAAATACTTTTAACTTTATGAAAATTTATAACAGTTTGTTTTTCTTTCAAAACTGAGGACTGTTTAGATATGTACTCACTGACCAGCCTGGTCCACCTGAGTTGAGTTTGGGAAATCTGTTCTACTCCAGTTAGTGCATTTGGCAGATGCTGGGTTCAGAGTGGGAAAGGGCCTGGCCTAACTAATGCTGCCATTTAAGGGAAGATGGGAGCTTTCACTCAGGTCCCTGAAGTTCTAAGCCAGCATGTTTGTCAGTATACTAAGCAGCTGGATGTGCATAGGTCTATCAGTTAGATTTCTTTAGGTTATTATCAATAGAAAACTAATTTATAATACAATGGATTAAACAATGAAGGGAATTTATTGGCTGAAGTAATGGAAAAGTTCAAAGTATAGCTTCAGGTATCATGTCTCAAGGTATCATGGGCGAGACCTACCAGAAACATACGCTGCCCCACTTTAGAATTTGCCATCTGTCAATAAAATCCATCTTCCATATTAAAATGCCTGGAAAGAAATTCATGCAGATATTTGTGTTTCAAAAATGTTAAGAGCTTCTATCCAAAAAACACACAACACTCCTTAATTCTCTGCTAGTGGAAGTATAAATGTGCCTTTCTGGATGTCACAATAGCCTTTTAAGAGTGAATATTTTTTGACCCAATAATTCTATTTTTGCAGGATTTCCTAAGGATATCTAACTGGAAAGGGGGCTGGTGTTTTTATCATCATTTACTCATCTTCTGACAAATTTGGGCTTCCAGAAGAAAAATAAGTACAACTCTAAACTCCCTGTTGCTTTCGTGAAGCCTCTTAGAGAGATGGCAAAGGGGGCAGTGTGCCGTGCAACTCACAGCACAACCGACGGTGAATCCTCTAGGGGCATCCCTCCTGGCATCATGTTTTTTACACCATTAACTCCATAGGTATAAACAGTGTCCCTTTGTGTAGCTCCCACACATCCAGAAATTACTCTCACTCATCAGATGAGGGTCATTAACTTCTTCTTAATTAATCATTGGTACTACTGTGAGGGGGCGATTGGTGGCTTCAGCTGATAAGGGTTTGTTCCTTGTCTTAGTCTACTTAGGCTGCTATCACGAAATACACTAAACTGGGTAGACTGAATAACAGGAATTGCTATTTCTTATTCAGGTAAACTGAATAACAGGAATTTATTTCTTACAGTCCTAGAGGCTGATAAGTCTAAGATCAAGGAACTGGCAGATTTTTGTGTCTGGTGAGGGCCCAATCACTCTGCACCCTCACATGGTGTGTGTGGGGGGGCAGCTGTCTTTTATAAGGGCCCTAATTCATTCACTCAGTTGCCTCCCAGAGGTCTCACTTCCTAATACCATTACCTTGAGGATTAGTTTCAACATTTTAGGAGGACACAAACATGCAGACCATATCACTGCTGGAGCTTGCAGTTGGGTCAATCCACCCATAAACTACCCAGCTAACAACCAGGAAGAAGTGGTTTCCAAAAGAGAAATTAGAATAGTGCTTTATTAGAAGGGTGAATGAATGCTGGGGAAAAGATAAACACACGTGTACATTACTAATCTCAAAAAGTTTATTGCATTAAAAGATGCTTTCACCCAAAAAGGCATGGACCATGTTCAGCTAGTCTATGGCTGCATCTCCAGCCCCTAGAGTGGTACTGGCATGTAGAAGACCTTCAATAAAAACAATGGAAAAACTTAGAAAACTAGGAAAGTGCAAAAAGATTTTAACATAACAAAATGTGTTCATAGTCCCATAGTCCAAAAACAATCACTCTTAAAATGTTGGTATAGTTCCTTTCTCTTTTTTCTTCCTATGAAAAGATGCATATTTATACTTGGAAATATAATATTTATTCATATTTTATCTTGCTTTTATCTTTCCATTTAATATTTTACCATACACATTTCCCAAGTCATAAAAATCAGTTGAAAATATAATTTTTAACAACTGTATAACATCCTATCATAAGGAATTAGTGTACTTTATTCAAACAGTCCTTGATTAATAGACGGTTTATGTCTAATTTTTCACTGTATACATAATGCTGCAAAGAACACATACCTACTTAAGTCTTTGTGTGTCTTTAAGAAACTGTGAGTGATTAGGTAGACTTTTTTTTTGTGAGCATCACAGCCTTTCCCCATCTTATGTTCTAAGGTTTTTGATGCTTGATTTACTGTGCTGATGAGAATTATGGATATAGAGACAAGTTGGAAGAGAAGAAAGGAACTAAACTAATTTAATTAAGAAAAAAAGACAATTGGCCACTCGAGAGAAAACACGGAAAGTTGGGAGGAGTTGCTTGCAGAATGGAGATGCTGGTTTTTGGAAAGAGAGGTTTGAGTGTGAGCCACTAAGGTGATGCATGGGCCTTCCCAGGAGGGATGCCCCTAGAGGATTCACCGTCGGTTGTGCTGTGAGTTGCATGGCACACTGCCCCCTTTGCCATCTTTCTAAGAGGCTTCACGAAAGCAACAGGGGGTTTGGAGTTGTACTTATTTTTCTTCTGGAAGCCCAAATTTGTCAGAAGATGAGAAAATGATGATAAAAACACCAGCCCCCTTTCCAGTTAGATATCCTTAGGAAATCCTGCAAAAATAGAATTATTGGGTCAAAAAATATTCACTCTTAAAAGGCTATTGTGACATCCAGAAAGGCACATTTACACTTCCACTAGCAGAGAATTAAGGGGTATTGTGTGGTTTTTGGATAGAAGTTCTTAACATTTTTGAAACACAAATATCTGCATGAATTTCTTTCCAGGCATTTTAATATGGAAGATGGATTTTATTGACAGATGGCAAATTCTAAAGTGGGGCAGCGTGTGTTTCTGGTAGGTCTCGCCCATCTTGGTTTGGGTGAAGATCAAGATGGACTGTCAAGGACATAGTGTGGCTTCCATAGTTGAGCTGAGTCTGTGCTGCACTGCCTCATAGAGTTGGATTCAACTATTTTTATTTCCTTGGGACATTTTGGATGGTTTTCCTGGGAAGAACCACATCAAAGCAGCACTGGGGAGCATTTTCCAAGAATACAGTATGGATGTGTTCTGCCATCTTGTCCCACTCAAGGATGGAAGAAGAGGGCATGGGGAAAGTGTCCACCTGCTCTTCCAAGAGCTCAGGAACACCTTACCTTGAGCATGCTGGTTCTGAGGAATAGGGCACATCTTTGAAACAAAGAGGAGCACAGAGACATACCAAGAAGCTCACCTTGACTTCTTCTTCTATCACTTCGATCACCTGATCTTTAGGAAACTACACACATCCCAAAAGGCCAATGAGGCCCACATATCCTCCTGCTGGTGGAAAGGGCCAAGCGAGATAATGTGTTCTACTCTGCTGCCTAGGACATCTGAGTCATTAAACCTTTTCCAAGTCAAACTCCAATGATGGATGTATGCCCTCTTCTAATCTAAGACAGCCTTGCCCCAAGGCTTCCATCTTGAGACAAAATGCTTTAGTGCTCCTAGAGCTGTTGGCAGGGCTATTCTTCCTGAGACTACTTCTGAGCCTTGCTGCCACTAAGTGCTTCTTGTAAAACATGGTAAATATAGGGCCTCAGAATCGCTTTCCTTGGGGGTGGGAGTGAGAAGAAAGAGTTGTGCAAGATAGACAGCTGAGAAACATAATGATTGCCATATGTCAAAGGAATTCGAGCCTTTAAAATGGACTTGGGCAGTGCTTTGCTAAGTGTTCCCATAAAACAACTGCTTTTATAGGTTTCTGAGGGCAATGGAAAACATGGATTCCTGATCTTTCTGTATCTTGTTTATTTTTACCGTTCCTTTGTTCCGAAGACTTGGAGACTATCTCCCTTTGGCACCAACCAGAACCTGATCTGGGTCATCCCAGTATGGCCCATGAGTTATAACGAAGCATCTTTCTCATGATATTCCCGATTTTATTTAGCTTTTAGAAAAGTAGGGAAAAAATGCCCTTGAAGTAAACCTTAGAGCCTTTGGGGCAGAAATTGACAAAAATCATGATCCAATGAGCCCCATCTCACTTCTCTTATCTCTCTTCTCCTTCACTGGGAAAATCGGGTGATTAATCTGATAATGAGGCAAAAATCTATAGGTAGGAGAAATGTGCATAAATTAATAACTTCCTTTGTTCTAAGGACTAAATAGTCCCTAATCCTGAAAAATTTTCTGTGAAGCCCTCCCCACAGTCTAAAATGTCTTGGTTGGATTCTATATCTGAGGAAGAAGCAAAGATTCTTCCAACAGCTCCAAGGAAGCAATTTGAATTAATTCTTCAAATCAGGGAAATGGAGTGCTCTCTCCCTAAGCTCTACCCATGTACCTCTCTACAAACTGAAACTACAGCTTTGCACCTAACAAAGACCAAGGCAGGCTTTGTGTGTTTAAAGGGGAATGCAATGAAATCTTTCTGTCCTAGACTTAAAAAGAGAAAAAAAGTAAGCAAACAAGATCGCTATTTATTTTATTAAATGCTGTTAAGGAGATAAACGGATGGGTGTGTAAAAGAGTGATTGAGGGGAAATTGCCTCTGGAGGTGGAGCAGTCAGCAGAGGTCTCTCCAAAAAGCTGATATTGAACTGACACCTGAAGGATGAGCATTGCTAAGGGAAGGGCATTCAAGACAGAAGGAACCAAAGGGACAGCAATCCAGAGGACAGAAAGAGCTTGTCAAGGCATAAAGAAGACCAGTGTGGCTGTAGCAGAGTAAGCAATGGGGCGAAACAGGAGATGAAGATGAAGACGCAGCACAGTGGGGCCGCAGGTGAGATCCAGCCGGACCTATTGGCTATGGAAACAAGTCTGGGTTTCATCAAACTCTATGTGATATTAAGGCCTTTAAGGCAACCGGAGTTCAGAATGGATCTTTGTGCTGGGGATTGAGAAAGCCTTATGCCAGTGAAAGGAGAGTCACATCATAAGTGCTAGAATTATGCATCTGCATAAGAAAGCAAACACATAGCACAAAACACTCACCATTAAAACGATCCCCTCACACACAGCCTCTCCATTTAATCATTTCCTATCCCAACCCATCTAGTCAACATCTTTGTTCGGCTGTCTCATGGTGACTGTGAGATGTAAACGTCAGACAACATAATGCAAATGCAAGGCAGATTGGAAAATAAAACTGCAAGCTTTGCAAAAGATGCAAGCAGTTTTGGAGTCCCTGAAAGCTGAAGCACCAAGTTAGCTATATCTAAAGCTATGGACCAGTGAGGATTGGGCAGGGTTAAACCAAGAGAGAAAATCAACCAGATGGAAGATGTAATTGGAACTTTTAAAGAGAATGATTTAAATACCAAAGATTAAGAGAAGCCCTCAGAAAAATTTATAAAATCTTTGAATGATTTTGAAAAAGAGCGAGGGAGACAGAGAGAAAGAAACTTCATGACAATGTCATGAAAGTTCAAGGCAAATTGAAATTTGATATTATATAAGTTTGTCAGAACTAAGGAAAAATACACTCAATTCATGTAGCATATCTTCTAAGCAGGCAGAATTTTACTTTAGCTCGTATTTGGGTAGATATTAAATAAAATAAGCTTGTTTTCATCATTGCCAGCCTGTTTTTCAAGTTAAAGTCCAAAATAATTGTTCTTTACAGTTGATTTTGAAAATCCAGCTCCTATTTTTGATGGATGCACGTTAAGTAGCGTTTTTCCAGCACCAGTTAACTTTGGATAGTAAAGGCGCGCTGTGCTCATGGTTAGGGTGCGCAGCCTCCGCTCGTTACCACGGCAGCCCTGAGCTGCTCCCGCCGGCTCCCGTGACTGCTGTCAGGGAGCTCTCCCGCCGCCGTGCTCCCAGCCCCTCACCACATGGAGGGCTGTCTGGGAAACGAAAGCTGCGTCTAAGACTCCGTGGCCTCAGCCAAGTGGATTAATCAGCCATCGTCTAGCCAGCAGAGGAAGGCACTCACCCCCAAGAGAAATATTTCTGCTGATCAAGAAACTTTCAGAAACTACATTTAAAATTTCCTAGTTCCAGGAATTTTCAGATGTCTGACTAACAGTGTGAAGACTTCCCAGATGGAAGATGAATTCTGTTCAGGAATTATAAACGTGAAATAAGCACTTGAAAATTTCCTTCCCACACTCCCTTTAAGAGTGTCTGTCTGTGGACACCTCTTCAGAAACTTCCGGAGGCAGAGTCAACAGCTCAGCACTTGGTATCCAAGAGAATTGGGGCCATTTCCAGGTTTCTATACTTCCTAATCGTGTCAACTTGGACAATAGATTTACCCTTTGGTTTTCTTAACTATGAAGTTGGACACAGCAATATTAACCCCATTAAGAGGTAGCTGCGAGGATCAAGGTGGGCAGTGCACAGAACGTGCTTGGCGCTCTGCCCAGTCAGGAGCAAGCCCACCATACCTGTTCACTATGGGTGGCACTGCAACAGTACCAGAAAAGATGTCACACCTAACAATTCTAAACTCAGTGTCACATTTGAAAAGTGAAGCTATAAACTGCTACAAGGATTCTGTAGTCATGGCAGTCTTCTCAATTCCTACTGAAGATCAGGTGAGGTACACAGTGCCTTGTGTACCAAGCAACATATTTCAACTTTATCCTACAGGTTAGAAAAAGAAGCTTGGGAAAAGTGTTAATTAATGGTTAAAAAAGAACTAATTATTATAATAATATTAGCTAACATTTACTGAATGCTTATTTTATACTAGGCAATTGTCATATAGTAGTTCATTTAATCCTCACACAACCCTATGAGGTAGGTTCTGTTATCATTCCTCACTTTACAGCAGGAAAATTGAGAAACAGAGCAAGGCAAATCGGCAAAGCCAAGATTTGAACAAAGGAAATATGGCTTCAGAGCCAGCGCTTGTAACTGTTAGTCTGCAGTGTCCCAGGGAATTGCCATCATTGTGTTGGCACAGAGAGGGACCCACGTGGAGCAAGGTCGTGGACTAGGCTGTTGACAAAGTTCAGTAGAGAGATGGTTAAAACATGGCCTGGGGCTTTGTGGTGGACACAGCAGGACGGCACAGCTCCGGAGACCTGGATGCAGCAGAAATTAAACATCGCCAGGTGTTTGGAAGACCCTGGGGTGGAGGCTGGGAGGAGGGGAGACGCGAAGAAAGAAGAATTAGGAAGAGTTAGTTTTTACTTGGTCAGCCAATAAATAAAATAAGGTCGGCTGAACAAAATAAGATCTACAAAGAAGTGGATCTGGGATAGTGGAAAGGAGGATAAGAAGTTCAGGTATGGACAAGAGGTCTGAGGTTCTTGAAAACATCCACAGAGAAATGTGCAAGTGTTCTTTAAGCCAGATAGATGTCAGGAATTCTAGAGGGGAAGCATTAGGGTTTTCTATTTATAAAACCAATCAAGAAAACCCACAGAATGGGAGAAAATATTTATAAATTACAAATCTGAGAAGGGGCTTATATGTAGGATATATAAAGAACTGCTATTAATACAACTCAACAATAAAACAACAAATAGCTCAATTTTTTGAAATGGGAAAAGAACTGAAAGACGACTTCTCTGAAGAAAATACACAAGTGGCCAATAAGCACATGAAAAGGGGCTCAACCTCATTAGCCGTTAGGGAAATGCAAATCAAAACCTGGATACCTACTAGGCTATAATAAAACTGACAGATAGTAACAAGTATTGGCAAGGATATGGAGAAATTGAAACCCTAATAAACTGCTGGTAGGAATGTAAAATGGTGCAGCCACTTTGGAAAACAGTTTGGCAGCTCCTCAAAATGTTAATTATGGTGTTGCCACAGGACCTAGCAATTCTACTCCTAGGTATCTACCCAAGAGAAATGAAAAATGAAAACATATGTCCACACAAAACTGGTACATGAATATTCCTAGCAGTATTGTTCATAATAGTCTAAGAGTGGCAACAACCCAAATGTCCATGAACTGATGAATGAATAAATGTGGTTAAGTCATGTAATGGAATATCACACAGCAATAAAAAGGATACACACTACAATATGAATGAACTTTGGTAACCTTATGTTAAGTGGAAGACATCAGACATAAAAGGCCACATATTATGTGATTACATTTATAAGAAATGTTCAGAATAAGCAAAACTACAGGGATGGAAAGTACACCAGTAGCTGCCTAGGGCTGGTGATTAAAGGAGGCAAGGGGGAAAATGGGCTAATGGGTGTGGGGTTTCTTTTGGGGGTGATAAAAATGTTCTAAATTTATTTTGTGGTAAGTTTGTACAACTCCGGGAGTATACAGAAAACTATTGTACACTTTAAGTGAATAAATTATATGGTATGTGAATTTTATGTCAATAATGCTGTTTATAAAAATCGATCAGGTACAATAATAAAGTTACATACAGCAATCTACATCTATAACTAAATTATGGTGTTTAGACTTAGAAATTTAACTGGCACATCAAGGGACATTTTTATTTATTTATTTATTTTCCTTTCTCTATTATCATTTACCACTATGTTTTTAGCAATGGATTCACCAAGTGAATCCATTCCTTCCTATATTTTCTACAAATGAATTCTTTAAGAGACTCATGAGTGACATACATGACTACAGAAAAAGCTTCAACTCTCCTAAGTTACTGGCAACCAGCAAGAAATGAGTGAAATTAATTTTAAATTGGCAATTTTAAATATTTACAAAATCTGTCCTTTAATGCCTGTCGTGTTTGAAACTGGCGTTCTCAAGGACTTACTGAGTCATGATTGCATAATGGACTAAGCATTAGGTTACTGGTAACTGGAAACAACTAAACTCAAATTAATCTAAACCTATAATCTTATGAGTTTACAAATAAAGGTTACATTTTAATTCTGGTGGGTTTAGAAAGTTTCTTCCAAAGCCTTGTCCTTTGGAGAATAACAGCACCTATCACCTCCACGCACCAGCTGATTTTCCATCATCCGATCTTAGAATAATTTCATTCTTTCTAAACCCCAAAAGCAGTCCTAGTTCCAAACTGCAATTCATTAGAAGAGTTCCATGGTGTTTGTTGGGCCTTGTGCCACATGCTTTTTCCAAAATGGGTTTCATACGTGTCCGTGGGGCAATGGTCTGCATTCACTTAAGATGCCTACCATGTGGTTGGGAATTTTTATTTGCGATTTGGAAAGGGGCAGTGTGAGTCTCAGACAAGGGTCTCTCTTCTCCAGTTCAAGGCTGTGGGCGGCATGCACGGGAAGCGCGAGGGCTGGCTGTGCGGGAACCCGCGGAGAGTAGAGCCTTTGAGCTGTATTTGGTGGGCACAGGGAGCCTCTGGAGGTTTTGAAACAGAAATGTGGAATGATCTGTTTGTTAGTGGAATGCATTTCCATGTGTAGGCTCTGTACCACAGCTTCAAATACTGGATGATGGTGAGTGCCACACACCGCCCTTCCACTCGATCTGCATGATCTCGTTCCTCCTTATAACCGTCCTGTAAGGAGGCCTTTTATGATCCCTGTTTACAGGTTAGAAGACTGCATTTACGTTAAATGAATTGACCCAAAGCTGCTCAGCTTATAAACGGCAAAGCCAGGGCTCAAATGCCCATCGATCTAACTTAAAGATTTATCCTACACACCCTTCCTGCCCCGGAGGGCAGTGTGCTGACTTGGAGGCTGTCCTTTGAGCAAGGGATGAAGATAAAGGCTTGAAATGGGTGGAGGTCGGGCCGGCAAGAGAGGGCCAGACCTGGGAGGCGGGCAGGGGAAGGACGGATGGCACTGGGTGGTCGACTAAGGGCCCCGGATCTTTCTGTCTGTCCAAGCCACTGTGTGAGCCATGAGAATACACAGCCAAGGGCCCTCCCCTCCCTGAGAGGACTTCCTGTCTAGCACAGTCAAACATCGCTGCCACGGGCTGCCCAGAAGACCGAATGGCTGGGAGGGATGACACGGCTGGAAGAGCAGGTCAGGCTCCTCCTGAAGCGCCGGCGCAGGCGGTGAGGAAGGCGGGGGTTGGGGATGAGGCAGACTGCTTCACACCTGTCCTGTTAACCGCCCGCCTGGAACAGAGCCTGTGGTGGCGTCCAGGTGCTTTATCAGCACATGACAAATGCTGCTACTCTTCTTATCACTCCTGTCACCGTCACGCTCGCCAGGCCTGGGAAGGTTTGCTTTCCAGTCGCTTTAATCCAGAGCTGTCCTTCCCAACTTTTAGGGTCACTGGAGCCTGAACCCTCTCTGGAAGGAGGCTTGTGTCAAACCAAACTTTGGCAATTTGGGGAAGGTGCTTTAGATGTTTTGTTTATCTGAGTCCCAGTGGCGTGAGGTTACAACAAGAAAGGAAGAAACAGGCCACGAGAGGCAAGGACAGGGTCTGGGATGGTGGCGACGAAGCCAGGGGAGGAGGCGGCCGACTGGCTGTGGGGCCTCGGGCCCTGCCCCTCCACATGCCCATCCTTCCCTTCAGCAAAATGAGACTAAAAGTAACCGCACCGGGGCCTTTCGAGGCTAAATTAGATGTTGGCATGGCGCCTGGAATATAAGAAGGGTGTAACAAATGGAAACGCCTAGAAGAAGCCATTTCGAGTGCAAGCCTCGGCGCTGCTCGGTGGGGTGCAGGATCGCATCCTCCTCGAGGCTGACTGCGGAGGCTGCGCCTCTTGGGAGAAGGAGCGCGATTGTGCTGGCTTTCTGGCGGCGGCCGTGGAGGCCCTTAGGGATTCACAGACACTTAATGAGTGCCGGGCACAAGGGTGAGCAGATACACAAAGCTCCTGTTTTTGATAGAACTTACATTCTCCCTGGTGAAGACAGACAACGAAGGAGACAGGAGGATGCAGGCAGTGAACTGCGAAGGCTCTGATGAAAGTAGAGTAGGGTCATAGGGTCAGAAGAAGCTGGGGGTCATTTCAGTGGCCAAGAAAGTTCTCCCTTATGAATCGACCCATCAGCTGAGACCTAAGCGACAAAAGGACTTTAGGAGGGGTTAAAGTTGAGGCTCTAAGTTTAGAGCCCTGAACTGATGTCCTGAAGCGATGTTCCTACGAAAGAGGAGGAGACACCAGAGACTGCCCTCTCTGTGCCATGTGAGGACTCAGTGAGAAGGTGGCCATCCAAAGCCAGAAAGAGAGCCCTCAGCAGAACCGACACTGCGGGGCCTTCGTCTGGGGTGTCCAGCCCCCAGAACGGTGAGAACACGTCTCTTGCTTGAGCCCCCAGTCTATGGCATGTTTCCGTAGCAGCCCCCGCAAACTAAGACAGAGGGTCTCCTCAGCACCCCACCCGGGTACTCCCCACCCTTCAGGAGATGAGTGACCAAGCAAGGAAATGAAGCATGTGGTTACGTTATGTAAATGATATATACCGGCACAGGCAGAGAGCACTTTCAGAGTATGGTTTCTGATGTATGTTAATTAGGTCTGTATTATTAATTAATCCCTGTCTGCCCTGACTGACCTGCCATGTTCCAAGAGAAGTAAATGAAAGTCTCCTTTTGCTGCAATCTTTATAATCTGCTGTACTCTCTATGGCTCTGCTTTGGACATACTGATGGCTTCATTTGCTAACAAGCTGTGTCCATCTGGGTCTTAATGCTTTTTGCCTTGAATTCAACCTTGTATGTTTTTAACATTAAGTACCAGCTTTCTTCTTTTCTTTCTCTCCCTCTCTTTTTTGCATTTTCCTGGCATGTCTTTGGGTTGCTGGAATATGTGCTTTCTGCCACAGCCATCTGAAGCTGGGTATCATTATGATATAACTTCAAGCATGGTCTTTATGCCACAAGGCACAGGTGGCCCTAGGGCACACATTGGGTCTGTGCTCACCAGCTGTGCAACCTTCTTGAGTTACTTAACCTTATAAGCCTCAGTTTCGCTGTTCTGTGAAACGAAGCAATGCCTGTATCACAAGTTCACTGTGAGAACTCATGTGATCACAGAAGTAGAGCCTGAGTTTGGTGGTCAGTAGTAGTGATTAGTATTGTTTGTCTTGAGAAAATTCCCACCCATCCGGAAACATCCATCCCTTCATTGTCATTATCTATTTACATATATACATTAGTTTTACCTATTTGTCCATTAAAGAAATCAATAAAACGTGGAAAAGTTGAAATTGTATACCAAATTGGGGGTACTTATGATAAAAGAAAGTAATTATTTTTAAGAGTCTCAGTTTATAAAAGGAAAGGAAAAGCGTATGTCCAATATGTTTCGTGTCACGAATTAGCCGAGACGTTTGTATGTCTCTTCCTCACCTCCCACCGCCTCAGTAGCTCTCACGCCCCTCCCCTAAACTCTCACACCACTGAGGCTGCTACCAAACCAGGGACAGGTTTGATCCAGTGGATTGAGGGTGAGGCTTAGAATGCTTATTCTTAGAAGGATCTCTAAATGTTCTCAAAACCCCTGAAATTGTGGTGCAAAATATTATGTCTCACGTTTCTGGGGAGCTATAGCTGTTATTAGGTTCTTAAAGAGGTCCTTGATCCCCAAAAGATTAAGAACATATACTAGAAGCCATCTGTTCTCCAACTTGACAGCACTATTAGTAATATTAAAGACGAAGACAGGAGAGGCCTCGGTGTGGCGCAGGATGACAGAGTAGCTTTGCTTGTATCAGTTGGTCCAAATACCTATAATTGGTAACGTGTTATATAGTGATACTATTTCTAGGTAGTTTGGTAGTATTATTGTTACCAGAATGAGTATGAGGTATAACATAATAGTGAAAATAATTAAAATAGTACCAGCTAATAGTGAACTTACTGTAACCACATCTTGTGTAATCAGAACTATTAAATATTACTGATTTAGATATATTGTCTCAATTAAACCTCAGAACAACACTGTGAGATGGATTCTGTTATTAACTCCATCATAGAGAAGAGAAAACTGAGGCTTAAATCTAGCAGGTATTTTGACAAAATCACATAAGGAGTAAATCATGAAGCTGTGATACCTAAATAGTCTGACTTCAAAGACCTTGCATTATATAATATTCATTATATTCTTTTTGGTGGTATCAGAGTAGTGTGCTAAATGTGACATATAGCAACACCAAAACTAAAAATAATACTAATAAAATATTAATAATATTAAAATTATGGGAAGGTACCCTGCTAAAGTTAAGGAAAGGCACATGTTATATAATATTTTAATATATATTGTCCGGTACCTAACAGGTGCTAAATAGTTGCAAGATAGCTCCATTTAATACAATTGTTGCCATCCAGTTTGTAGGTAGCAATTTCTTATGGTATTATTGTTGTTTCTATTATAAAATTATAGAAATAAAACACAGTACATATTACTATGTACTCTGATATTAGAGGATGTACATTGTAGAACATTATAATATTCCTACTAATAATGTAAACAAGGCAGATGTCTCAGCACAGCATCCTATTCATGTATTATTACACTCTATATATGTCCTATATCTTTGGTACTATGTTATAGTGAAAATAACAACATGATTGATAGCAAATATAGGCAGCAGAGTATACAATACTGGTATAAATACATAAATTACAAATATTAGGATTCTCATATATGTAGTCAATCAGAATGTTTGTTTTCTACTGTGCTAAACTAAAATGCATTATCACGTCAGAACGTATTTGAATATTATCCATTGAGTACTTATGTAGTGTTTCTCTTCATTGAATATTTGCTATTTAATTGTTAGCGTGGTTGTGTTAGTATTTTTGCTAAAATTAGAGATATGGCACGCTGGCTATTGCACTGGCAGAATCACTTCCAGTTTAGAAGCAAGCATCACATGGTTTAGTAGTAACAGCATCACAAACGCTAAAATCTAAGTCATAGGACCACCATACGGAGTGGCATAATGAAGATATCATTTCCACTATCAGAGATGGCATAGAGCCTAAGTGGGTCCTGCACGGCTAGCGATTTGTGGGGTTTAGTGATGTGAAAATGGTGAAGTCACACTCCGTAGTTCTGCTTTTGACGAGCAGTGATGCTTCTTTATATCACTGTAAATAAAGTCAGAAGGGTGTTTCCCAGACTCAGGATGTACTACGACATAGACCAGCAGGGTCTGTGTTAGCACTTCTGGTGTTGCCACCACAGCTCAAGGTGGCATTAGCATAACAGTACTGTTCTCATGACTAGAATAAGGGCAGTGTTATTGTTAAAAAAAAAAAAAAAAGGTATATCAAGTGTAAAATACTATTGCTGTTGAAATCGATGGCAGAGTGGCATGGTGTACTACACTTTAGGTCGGCACTATCGCCAATCTTTCTGCTGAAGCAGTGCATGGATAACATACTAGTCATGGTAGTACAGGTTGAGTATCCCTGATCAGAAATATTTGGGGCCAGAAGTGTTTTGGATTTCAGATGTTATTAGACTTTGGGATATCTGTGTTACACTTTGCAGTTGACCACCCCTATTCTGAACATCTGAAATCCAAAATGCTACAATGAGCCAAAGTACAACTTTGAGTATTGCGTCAGTGATCAAAAAGTCTTGAATTTTGGAACATTTTGCATTTTTCAGATTTGGGATGCTCAGCCTGTACTTGCATCACTGACAGCGCGAGGCCATGTGGCTGAGCGTAATTGCCCTTTCCCGAGTCTCCAGGATGCACAGTGTGAGGGGAAAGGGACGCGGTGAGAGTTGACAGCCAAGCAACAGAACTCAGGCTCTGGGGGCGAGGACGCTGGCGCCAACTCCTGGCCTTGTGCACTGGGGGGAAATCCAGCCGACCTGCAGACCTGCCACGCAGAGCTGCCTCGCGCCTTCTCACGGCTTGTGGCGCCCTTGCTTCGAGGGTCGTGTGGACTCCTGACTGCGAGGTGCTTTCCGCAGCCGCACACAGCGGCCGCCTTCGCCGCTGCCGCCGTGCCCAGTGACCGCTGCAGCTCAAGGTTATGTGGCAGCAGAGCTGAACAGCACGTGTGAGGACAGTATCAAATCATTTATAAATGCAAAGGCAGTATACTATAATTTAGCATTCTTCTTGATGCTATGGTCAGTAGGGGGACAGCATGCCATGGTGACAATGTCTTATTAAAGAGATGCCACTCACATATCTCTCCTCACGAGTTTATTGCTAACCCTTTGGAGCTAGGAAAATTGCAACATGGTGTTGCTTGGTACAGGGTGTTATGACAGGACTCTTGGCGGCCTGCACAGTGGGAGGGGGCAGTGATATGACACACAGTATTATAGTTTAGGGCCACACAGCCCAGCATAGGCTGAGGAAAGTGGCTGCACTTTGGGCAGCCAGCTCTGGCAGCAGCAATGTGGTTTTATGCTTCACTTTATTATATGTAATTGTGGGAACAGAAATGATAAGATGCTGTGCTGAACTGCATTATGTCAACCTAGACCCTTCGCCTTACAATTCAAGTAGCAGTAATGTTAGCACACTATAGTGATTATGCTTTTTGTATTTGTAGTTACAAGAATATAAAGACATTAGATTGTACTAGGGTACTTACAATGTTCGAAATAATACTAGTTAGTATGATGTTAAAGTTTGTGAAGTCACACTTGTACTTATAGGGAATGATGACAGAAAGTGCTCTGCACGGTACGTGGTAAATAGAAGACTTTGATAAGTGGCATTGTGAGGGTGGTTTATTTATTCATTCAGCAAACACTTTCTGGTGTCACTGAAGTTGGGGGCTACTCCAAGTGACGGGAATATGGCAGTCGACACAGAAAGGGCCCTGCTCCCCGGGCTGTGCAGGAGGGACTCTGGCAGTAAGTGAGAAAACACCAGGTCCTCGTTAGCACCCGGGTGTGAATGAAACCGTGTGTGGGCAGAGCATTCCTGGGTGTTCAGTGGAAGACTGTGCAGCCTGGCTGAGAAGGCGCCACCACTGACTATTCTAAGACATTAAGTAGCTAGAGTGCTACTCTATTGGATCTGTAGTTCAGTATCTTATACAGTTTAAGGGATCCTTGGCAACATCCGCAATTTATATGCCACAGGAGGATACAGAAGGTTCACAGCATTTATTAATTTGTAAAGACAAAAATCCTTAATAATTGTTAAAGGATTAGAGCAGGATTTCTCAACTTTAACACTATTGGAACATTTAGCCAAACAATTCTTTGTTGTGGGATGTCCTGAGGTCTGTAGGGTGTCAGCACTGGCCCTGGCCTCCATCCACTAGATGCAAGTAGCACTGCCTCTGCCTCCGAATGGTGACAGCTGAAACTGTCTCCAGACTTGGCCAAATGTCCCTTGGGGGGCAAAGTTATCCAGGGTTTGTAACCACCAGATTAGAGGAAACGATGCCTGCAAGGTCCCCAGTAGGAATTCAGTTGCTGCAAGCTGGACATATGTGACAAAGTGGTATTAGGACAAATGCCTCCAGCTGACTCCCCAGAATAGACGTGGCAATTAAAGGCATCTTTGCAAAGCTCCCAAATTGCAGATACCACACATGGCCTTCAGGGGGCTGTTAAATTATTATGACCTCCAATATTGATAGTAATAGAACTGTGTTCATTCTGCTCATAATTTTAACATTTTACTCAACTATATGGTCTTTCCTAAGAAGAGCAATAATATTGTTATCCTCCGCAGTGCTGTACTGTTCCTAACTTAAATAATGTACATTTCTTCATCATAAACTACTTCACACATTAAATAGTAGTTTTTACCAACACCATTACTATCATATTTTACTGTGCTACATTCGAATACTACTTCCTTCAATACTGCTAACAAAAGTATAGCAAACGGAGCTGCCCAGCCTTTAATTTTAGGATAAATAAAACTATCACATTATTATCTTTTCTATGTTGCATTTTACTATTCTACCCTCAATAAATATTGCTACTGTTCTACTATGTTTTAAAGAATTTTATCTAGTATATACATATAAAATGAATTTTATAATTATATATGCATATACATAGATATATTTGAAATGTTTCTACATTTTAGGAAGAACATTACATCATATGTCACATGACAATTGGGTATAGATGCCTTCTGAATCTGTTACCAATTATATCAAATGTCACAGCCTGCAATTTTAGTAATTGATTATGCTATAGATACTCTATGAAACTATATCATGTTACAGTCTACTTCTTAATAATTAGTGGTAAACTATACATTTTAATAAAAAGTTCTATGATAAGCTATATGGTTGGTATCAGTTATGCTCATATGGCATACAGAAATCTCCTACTGCAAATTTTAGCAAGACAGCACGATGTGGACCGTCCTATGGCTCTTCCGTGTGCAATAGTGAGGACACGCCCACCCAGCACGGTACCACAGGGACACGAACTTTCGCCCCGTGTTGGGAACACTGCTCTTACTAGCATTGCTCACTTGCTTGTTTAATTGTTTATCGAGGGTCTACTCTGACTCAGACACTCTTCTTGGAGATGAGAATATAGTAGTGAAACAAAAATGAACAAAATCCCTGGCTTCTCGATGCTTCTGTTCTCCTGGGGAGAGACAAGTAATTTCCAAATAACTGCTGCCGCAGAAGATGGAGCAGGGAGAGGGTGGAGGGGTGTGGAAATTGCAATTGTCAACAGGGAGACTGGGAAGACTACTGAGAAGGACCTTTGGCAGACGAGGGAGTGAGGGGCCAGCCATCTGGGGAAAGAGTGCCTCGGCAGAGAGAAGGGCAGGTGCAACGGCGCTGAGCTGTGTGCCGCCAGCGTGTTCGTTTGAGTAGAAAGACTGCGTGGCTCAGGTGCAAGCGGAGGAGCACGAAGTGAGGCCAGAGAGGGAGGGGGCGAGGCAGGTTGTGTAGGGCCTTGTGGGTCATGGTGGAGTAAATTCATTTATTATTATATTGGATTTTACCCAAAGCATTTCAAAATAACAACACTCTCAGCTTTTGCTCTATTGCCTACACTTTATTTAAATACTATCTTTCTAGTGCTCTGCAGTCTGCTCTTCACAGCGGCGGCAGTGGGGTTACAACAGCTACTTGAAAAACTATACATGATTTTAATAGAAGCATTTCTACTCTTAGATTAGTTTATTCTGTAGGATACCTTACTATTTTCATTCCCTTATATTTGCCAGGACTATGGACACTTTATTAATAATAATTCAATTAATTCTTATGGTTATATCTACACATATACAAAATACCATTTTTAATACTAACAACAATGCTAGTACAAATACTAGTATTTCATAATAGTAATAATGTTTCCACCCAGCTGTACTGCTCAATACTGTACATGATGCTGTCTAAAGATTTATGCCATGACCTCCACTTTCAGGTGACTACTCTATTATCTTTGAAAAATGCACCAGCGGGGTGGGAATAATGATCCAAGTTTTAAGGAGAGGGAAAAAAGTCTGAAATATTTGTTAGGGAGAGTGGGATAGAAGTTGACTCAGAAAAAATGTATTTCTGGATGGCCACTGGTCTGCCCAGGTGTGCTCAGCAGCCCAGGTGTGCTCGCTATAAGGAGAAACGAAGGCAGGGAAAGGCTACTGGGTTGTAGAAAACGGCTTGGAAGTAGGAGGCATAGTAGCACCAGTTGGAGAGGGGAGCTGGCCGGCTTTTTGCACTGGAGAGCAGGGAGTGGGGGCCAACCAGTTTGGAGAGACAACAGGTCAGTGGGGGAGATGCTGAGCTACGGCGGCAGAGGTTATTGGTGATTCATTCACTCAGTAAGTACTTGATGGGCCTGGTGCCCACACCTGGGTGCCAAATTACCTGGCTTCAAATTCCAGCTCTGCCATTTTCCAGTCATGTGACCTTAAGAACATTACTTGTTCCCTCGTGCCTCCGTTTCTCCATCTGTAAAATGGAGAAAGTAATAACATCTCCTCCCTAGGCTGGGGGCTAGGATCCCACACATTAGGTATTTCCAATGGTGCTAGACAGAGCCGGAGCTCAGCAAGCATTAGGGTTGTCATTGGTGGTGGTGATCTTATTTTTATGACATGCCAGGCACTGTTCTAGGAGCTGGAGATGAAGGCACAAACAATATCAGGAGTCATTGCACTCACGGAGCTACAGGACAGTAGGAGAAACTGAAATCAAAATGACTCAGATACTGACGTAAAGGGACAGGAACACCTGGGCAGGGGGCTGCTCACCGGAGGTCTCCGAGGAAGGGGTGTGTGAGCCGAGCCTGGGCAGTGGGAAGGAGCAGCCGCGGGAAGCCCAGGGTCCGGGCCCCCAGGCCCACGGCACAGGAGCAAAGGCCCTGGGGAGTGCCCACGCGGGCGGGCATTTTCAGAGGGCAGGAGGCAGAGCCGCGTGGGGCAGCGCACACGCAGAATCAGGAAGGGCGGCAGGGCCGCCGAGACCCTGCAGGGCCCACGGGCCAGTAGTTTCAAACTTGGCCTCACATTAGCATCACCTGGGAGTTTTAGCAAAGCTACCAGGGCCGGGGCGCCCCTAGAGTCAAGAGTTTTGAGAGCTCCCAGGTGATTCTAAGGCGCTGCAGACTCTGAGAACCACAAGTGTGGACTAGAGCAATTGATCTGTATGTCGTTCTAACTGCACTGAGCAGGGGCGGATATTCGTTCCAGAAAAATCGCTCTGGCTGCTGCGCGGAGAACGATCCGAGAGTGGAAGAGAGGAGACCACAGAGGATGCGCGCCTGGCCCAGGGCGGGGTGGCGGCCGGGCAGAGGAGGGTGCTCAGGCTCGGTGCTCCAGGGCAGAGCTCTGCGCCTGGCTGGAAGGGGGCTGAAGGCAAAGCGTGCGTAAGGGTGGCCGAGAGGTTTTTGGTGTGAGAAGCTGAGTCAGCGGGAAGGAGAAAGCTTGGTGAAGGGGATGAGATTTTCACGTAGGACACATGAAGTTGGAGAGAATTGTTCACCTTCTAAGCAGATAAATGGAGTGTTCACATGCTTGGAGCCATCTCGAGAACGCAGAATGTGAGGTGCCTGGTTGGTCAGTGCCACGACTGTGAGGCCTGACAATGGCACGAGGCGTGGTGTGACTCAACAGTGCCATCTTCGTGTCACAAACAATGCCATAAAAATGATGCTATTCCACCACTTAGAATGGGATGGGGTGAATTGTAAATATTTATGTTACACGTGGAAAATGGTAGATCACGTGCTGTTATTTTTGTTGAAAGTTACATTATGGTATGTTTGTTCCTTCTTACAAATCACCTAACTTTTGTTATAAGTCACCTAAATCTGTGATAAGTTCACCTTTGTCAGTATTAAGGTTAATTTTCCTGTCATCTCAGGTATAAATGGAATGTCTTTATACTTGTGTTATGTAGTTAGGGAGTTTAGAGGCTTATCATTCTACCTTAATAAATTATGATTCCTTATTTGATATTAATTATCAGTGTAAATATTTTGATATTTGTATGAGCAACAAATGAATTTATTCATTTACCCACAGCATAGAAGCGAACAATATCAATAAGTCCCACAGTTGTTAAAATTTTGACAGGTTAGCATGTTACAGTATTGTTATATCGAGAATAGCACTCAGCACTGAAGGCACATTAATACTAATTTAGAGAAGTATAACAATGTAAATGCTATTCCTGTAAATACTGGAATCATTTTAATATAAGGTAGTATGATAATATCAGTTTTTCTAAAATATAATGGGATAATATGACCCCACTTTTTTTTAGAGACAGTCTGCCTGTCACCCTACTGGAGTACAATGCAGTGATGATAGCTCACTGCGGCCTTGAAGTCTTGGGCTCAAGCAATCCTCCTGCCTCAAACTCCAAGTACCTAGGGCTACAGGTACATACCACCACACCTGGCTAATTTTAAAATTTTTGTAGAGACAGGTATCACTATGTTGCCCAGGCTGGTCTCCTGGCCTCAAGCGAACCTTCAGTCTTGGCCTCCCAAAGTGCTGGGATTACAGGTGTGAGCCACCACACGTGGCCACCCTTTTAAAAGAGTGTAAGTAGCATTCTCCAGATGACTTTTAGATATCTGGCCTATAAAGCAAGGCATTGTCTTACCTAAACATGGGAATTATTCCACTTTATTTGGTAACCATGAGCCAGTGGAATCTGGTTTTTTTGGTACAAGATCCAGTGTTTTAAAAATGTTTACTGGTCTGTGTAGTTTCACATCTTGTAATATTTGAGATCTAATTTCATCTCTTGTTTATAGGGAAAGCCAGAAGCCAAATTTGTAGTCATTGTTCTTTTCCTCCTTCAAGTCTTCTCAGAATGAGTTCCAAGGATTTACGACTTCTTTATTTCTCCTTCCAAATAGTTCAACACTTGAATATTACGAGAACTTGTGTTCTCATCCAAATTATTATTTCTATTGAAGTTTAGTTCAACACAATTCAGGGTTCTATGTTATAAACTGTTCCCATGTAGATGATATTTTGATTTACTTCTGTAAATATTTTTATAACTGAAAGTGGAGCATCTAAACAATTGCTAAATATTTGTCTAGAATGTGCTTTAGAACAAAGGCTCTGCCAACAACTATCCTCCACTGGTTTTTGGAATGGGCAGCTTTTCCCCAGTGAATTTTTTCTTCAGTTTGTATTCTCAGCAAAAAAGTGATGATAAAATCCAAACAAAGAGATTATGATTTTAATATACTTTATTTAAAAAGTACACAGTTTTAAATTGGTTTCAATGGTTTCAAGCAGAGGGACACGGCTGGCCGAGCGCTGCGGCCCGTTTCTGATGAAGAGTGATTATCACGTGGCAAACTCACATTTGCATGACTGGCAAAGTAAAAAGATAACCTTTTTGTCAACATATCTTTAAGAGTTTATATCACGCACAGTTTAAAATCATGAGATGCTGATGGTTGGACTATATTTCATGTCGCATATGTTGCACCATATTTTGGTTCACAGTTTATCCATGATTTAGCATGCCAAGAGAACATCGCTGTCCGTGTCACCTCGAGAGGAGCATCAAAAGCAGAGGAAGCAGAGCAAGGGCTGCCCAGGCCTGGAGACTTGGGGCAGCCCCACACTCCCGCGCGTTCTCCTGCAGGAAAGGTGGGGTGGGTTAGACAGGAAGTGGCTCCCGGGAGCCTTAACCTTTCCAAGCCCTGTTGATTCCCAGACCTCTCGCCAGCCTTCAACGTAAGCACTAAATCTTCTGGAACCCAGATGCTATGAGGATATGGATTTATCTAAATTTCCTCAGGTTAAGTTAGAGATGAGAAGATTGGAGGTCAGCTGTCAATGCATAACACATTCTAATTGCTCTTTGCATACTATTATGTACCACAGTGTAAAGGGCTATGAGTAGAGATGTCTGCTGTGTAAAAGCAAAATATGGACCTTCTCATTTTCCCTGTCAGAATGTAAGTAAAATATCACATCTGAGGGGCCTGATTATTTCCAACTTGGCTATAGAAGGTTTTATGTGTGTCTTCTTTTTATTTGGGTAGAGGGAGGCCCTGTTTTACAAAGATGAAATCATATTGTTTACTCCTTTCTCCAGAATACCTCTTTGATTCTTCCTCACTAACTGATGGAAATTTCTCCACTATTCTAGCTCTGGTTTATGCAGCTGTTTTCTTATTGATGGGCATTCATTTTATTACTTGTTCCTTACTACTACAAAGAGTGCTGAATGAAGGTCCCTCTCACCGGTGACAGTTGCCCTGCCCCAGCCCATGGTAAAGATGCCCAGGAGTAGGTTGCAGAGCTAAAGGGTATTTTTGCCTTTGATAGACATTTTATCATTATCTGTACTTTCTGATCACCCAGTGACTTATATTTCTTGTGCCCTTGGTTTATTTTTATATGTGGTTGCCTGATTTCTCAATGTAAAGAGCTCTTTATTATTTTATTTATAAATTTTTTTCAAGTTCCATAAATTGGCCAATGCCTATGTTTCACTTATCTTTTTCCATAAAAATTATAATTTTCATACAGCAAAATAGATCTATTTTTCTTCCATAGCTTTTCTGAGATAAAAAGGTCTCACCAATCCCTAGAATTTTTTATGAGACTATTTTTTTTACCATGTAAGTCTAATCTGTATTCTCCCTGTTGAATCAAACCTCTGTCACATATAAAATTGTTTATTCTGTTCCACTGACCTTTTCTTGCTAATTATAGAAACTTAAAGAAAAACTACTGATTTTTGTATGTTTATGTTATATCCAGTTATCAAAGCAAATTTTCTTATTAACTCTAGCAGTTTTTACTCTAATGACTTAGTTGTCTAAGTATGCAGCATTTCTTGTTTCTAATTGAAGTAGTTTTAGTGTTTTTGGCCATTTGTTTGGATTTGTATTTTTACATAGAGTTTCTATTAGAGATCACCGAATTTTATCAAAGGCCTTTCAGCATTTATTTACATAATATGTTACTACTGAGCTATCCTTTGAATACAGAAGAAAACATTCTTAATAAATACCAAGTTCTTATTATTACTATACAGACTTTAACATCTTTTCTAGGACTTGGATAGTTTAAACAACATTAAAATTAGTTGCTATTTAAAGATGAGATTAACACTTACTTGGCTCTGGTGGTATTTTCAAGAGCAGATATCTTCCCAAGCTTCCTATGGTAATTCTAGGCAAGGTTTCCATTTTGGGGGATGGGTGAGGAGTTAATTTTTAAATTTTTATTATTTTTCTAGATTTAAACTTTTTTGTTGCCTGCAGCATTATGGGAGCCATTCTCTTATAAATCACCTAGATCTGTGATAAGTTCACCTTTCCTAGTATTAAACCTTATTTTTCCCTGACCATTACTTTAGTTATAAATGGAATGTCTTTATACTTGTGACCTCACATGGTTAGGGGTTTTAGAAGTTTATCATTCCACCTTCATAAACTATGATTCTTTTTTTTTCTTTTTTCTTTTTCTTTATGATAGCCTTTGGAAAGGAGCTGTGACTCTTTATCTCATGTTAATATTGCCAGTTTTTGCTTTAAGTGAATTTCTTGCAAACAAAAGGCTGTCTAAAAACAAGCAGAGTAAAATAATTTTAACTTCAATTTAAACTAGTAAACCAATTTGGTGAGAGCCACATTGTGTATGATAAAATTATCGTACATCCATAATATCTATAATACATTATTATATGATACAGTATATGAATAATAACGAAGACAGTAAAAGCATCTCTAAGAAAACGTGTGGACATAACAGGAAAAGACTATTAGGCATTAACTGAGTAACGAGGTGTTGAGGGGCTGCCAGTAGAGGACATTAGTTTTCTAGATCTTTTTGGCTTCCTAAAAGGGATTATTTTCGCTTGAGCAAAATTTCCAGCTGTAGTTCTCTGACCACTGTGAGAGTCTCATTGTGAATCTGATGAGAAAAGGGAGCAGGAACAGTTCTCAGACTTACCTCAGGATGGAAGCCATGACAAGATTCCGGACGCCTTCTGATCTTCTGGGCCTTTAAACGCTCACACTTAAGGGATTCATTATGTTGACTGTAGTTAAGGCATGTTTCCAAGAATTACTTTTTCTGCGCTGCACTTCACTGGTCAAAACTTGGCACGAAACTCTCTTAAGAACTACTCTCTTTCCAGTAGTGGGAAGGATGTAAATGTCTCCTTTCTAATATTTCTCCCTCAGGTTTCCTTACTCTTGACCCCCCCTTACCGGATTTGGCAGCCGTGGCTGGGCCTGCACACAAAAGGATATACCTGATTTCAATGGGCGCCATGGTGATGGGGGCCACGGACTCACAGAGGCAGCTGCTGTCCACCACCACCATGAACAGGTTGCTGCTTGGGATCTGCTGGATGACAAAGGACCTGTGTGGACAAGAGGCAGAAATACAGTGAGGGGTCAGTTACCATCCCTGAATTACGAGCCATGAGGAAGACTTCTCCCTTAGCTGGTAACAACTATCATATTCTGTAAAGTAAAGCAAGTTTTAGAATGGCTTGACTATACTAAAGATGCCTCCCTCCACAAGGCTCTTCACTTACCAATACCAAGCTTAACTGAGAAAACAATGGCTGTGGTTACTGTATGCAGCTTATACAATTCACTTTGGAAAGACTGGAGTTTTCTGTGCACACAAAACAGGAGAACCGGAGTTGGTTAAATCACCTCAGTTTCCAAAGTTTAAGAGGTTATTAGGCTTTTCTAAGCCTAATTTCCTTTTCCCAAAGCCTAAAAATTACCTAAAATTACATTTGATCTTCCTCTAGGTGGAGTTCTCTCTCCTCCACCCCTCAAGGATAGACTGAAACTATGTCATACTGATGGCGAAAGAGGCAGTGAACTCCCTAGACCCTGCCTCGTACCACCTTGCCCAATGTCTAGTCTCCCTGGAACAGAGGGGCAACGTGTTGAATGAAATCAATGCTGGCCAATCAGATGGTCCCACCTTCTCAAAGTCCAAGCAAGCTCTGTACAGAACTAAGGCTGTGCAGCAGCTCTGTCCTTCTGGATCCATTAAGACAATGAGTCCCACTGAAGTAAGATTGATGGCAACTCCTTCTCCCACTGCCCAACACACTGAAGTGACCAAGTAATGCCACCATAAAAATACTCTTTCATCAGAAAATGCTACTGACTCTTTGAAGGAAAAAAGTAGTGATCAAAAATCTCACATTTTTCCAGAGTCAACAGATCAGCTAAATATTTAGCCCCAGGCTTAGAACCCTTGTCACATAACTTTTTATGGTATTTCACTAAATTCAGATAAATAGGTGTTAACCTAACAAACAGAATTTAACTTAACAAAGCTGTCAATGGCTCTATTAAGTTTTATCTTCATTCATCTTTCTCTCAATAAATTCGTTATATTCTCTAGAGTATATCACCATGGTGAACTATTAATAAAATCATGCAATGAAGAAAAACTCTTCTGCTTCATGGGAAATTATAAAGAAAGGAAACAGACCTTCCCCCTTTTTATTTACCTGCTACCACCTCATGTGTTGAATTATTCAAGCATGCCTCTGAGACTACAACTCAAGTGGCTTCCTTTCTACAAATGCCCAATGACCATCCATCTAATATCCTTCAGTTATGTTCATTTTACTAGTCCACAGTAGGGAACCCAGGGCATGCCACTGCTCAAACATGCCTAAACCATTCCTCCATGCCTAGACCACTGTCCACACTCAGGGACACACACCTACTCTCTGCCCTTTCCACCCTTCTCCTGAACTATGTCTGGCTGGAGAAAAATATTCAAACTTGCTAACTATTTTGCTAAATTTAAAAAAAAAAATCTCTGCTTTAACTTCTCCCTTCTTTAACATTAGATCCTTTCTTGCCTGTGCAAGGACATTGCTCCAGCAGTTGGGTTCTTCTCAATGGATTGTGCCCATCAACATAAAAACATCCTACCTGAGACAGCTGTCAGCAGAGAACCAATGCTTTCCACCTTGGAGGAAGGTTAACAGAGTCTCAAAGAAAAGTGTAAAACTGAGAGCACACAACTCTCTGAAGAACAAATAGTTGACTAAAAGATTAAGCCGAATGAATCTATTCGATGAACAGTAAAGGAGAAAGAGATGAAAATATGAAATGGAAGATCCAAAGGGAAAAATATTTTTCAGGATTAAAAAAATCCTATTCTTTTCACTGAAAGGGTTCATTCAAGCCTCAGTGAAACTTCAGATTATCAAAGATACAGCCCAATCCTAAAAGCTTCTGTAGAAACAAATTACTTAAAAAGGAATGAGAATGAAATCAGCTTCTCAAAGGAAGTACTGAGATGAAGAAACAGAGTTACATATTTAAAGTTTTGAGGGAACCAAAAAAGGAAGGTGAAGGTTTTATATGTTCATATCCAGAGAAAAACAGATTCTATATAACTGTGGATGTTTATAGAAAATTATGTTTTGTAATTTAGGAATAATTACTGAAAAACATATAAAAATGAAAACTTGATCAATCTAAGATGGCATAAATTGAATTAAACACACACACACAAGACTGCTGACATAAGCCTAAAATTATTATTAGCAATCATAATAAATGTGAGGTTGTTAGATTAAAAGGTATTTGGTGGTTTACAAAAATATCAACATTATGCTGTTTGCCACAAGCACTCCCAAAACATGGGAGGAGGAAAAAATATATCAGAAAAATGCTAACAATAAAACAGAGAAACGAGTTTAGTGATATTCTTATACAAACATTCAGAGTGAAAAATAAATAAAATTTAATAAAACAGTTTGTATTAGAAAACAGTAGAATCCACTAACAAGGTATGACATGATTCTTTATGTATGTAATCACACACTGATGGAAATACCAAAAGGGGTTGCTGAAAGAAGGATCTATTAAAAATGTGGAGCAAAATCTCTTCAGATCTAACAACACAGAATATTAGTTATTTTTAAACACAGGGAACTGCAATACATACGAAAAAAACCAATAGCATCAATTATGTGTTCTTCTTTTATGGTATAATACCATTAGAAATAAATAGAAAAAAGATATATACAGTGAAAATTAAAAGTTAAAAAACAAATTTCATCAATCCTTGAGCATTTGAGAATTACCCAGACTTGAATTTCTGCAGTATCACCTTAGATACTTTTATTGGAAAAAATGAAGGTTGCAAACAGTTGAACTGAGTTTTTGAATCAAGAAGATGGAAAAATAAGAACGTAGACCTGCACCTGTACCCCTATGCATGGCCTTCCCTTTCGCTCACTGGATTGAGTATTGACGCCCCTCTACAAAGCCCATCTCCCAGGCTTCTGCAAGATGTGACTGATGGCAGAGAAGAGGCAGGTGCCATTGCACAAATGGCTCCCCTCATCTGCTAGCCTTCCCCTGCGGTTGGCACACTTGCTGTCATATCTCCCATCTCAGATGGGAGAACGCAAAACCCATTCTTTTTATTTTTTATTCTTTTATTTCATGTTATCCTTGCCCTGGGGCCATGCTAATCTTCTCTGCATCGTTCCACTTTTAGAATATGTGCTGCTGAAGCGAGCACATTACTGCCCTGTTTCTCTGCCCTCCTTTATAATGCAACTCCCAAATAGAATTATCTACTATCTGTCTCCCTCCCTGTCCTTCCTCGTACCTCTCCTTCCTTCCCAAATCCATTCCAGCAAGGCTGTAGTCCTCACAGCTCCACCGGAACCCATTCTTGCCAAGGACACCAATGACTTCACCACCTTTCTTCTGCCTCCCTTGCCCCTCCTTCCTCCTTCCATGTTCACTGTCTGCCCTTCACAATATACTGTAGTTTCCACAGCAACACAGCTGCATCTGGCTGCCCAAGGCTGTCGGTTGTCTCCAGCTCCCAGGGCTGTGCCTGGGACGGAGCAGACTTTCAGTAAATATTTGTTGAATCAACGACAGAATTCATAATGATAAAAGCAGCAGAAGAAAATGCAATAAAACTGTGAAGATAATCAACAGAATCAAACTCTGGTTTTAAAAACATATTAACATGAATCAACTGTTCGTACTCCTGATCAAGAAAGAAGCCACAAGGTAATATTATAACCCAAAAGATACAGGGGCATTTTAAACATTTTTGGTTACTATTATGTATACCATTGCAAACAGTTTGAAAACTTCGAGAAAACATACCTTTGGGGATAAAGTATAAATTATCTACATTTGACCAAGCTATAAAAATCATGAGCAGACAAATTGCCATGAACAAAACTGAAATGCTCATTGAGACTCTACCCACAGATGAAGGCCACCAAATCACCCGAGGAACAGATATTGCTGTGTTCATAGAAAACCCACACGAACCCACTGACCAACTATTAGAACTAATAAAAGAACTCAGCAAGCTGACTAGTTACATAATCCACATATAAAACCACAACCTGACACTGGCAATAGCCAATGAAAAATATTTATGAAATAAAGAACCATTGATAGCATCAATCATCACTATAAAATTCTCAAGAATAAATCTAGTAAAACATGTCCCTTTATATAGAAAATAAAAACATAAAAAGACAACCTAAAAACTGGTACGGAAAGGAACACTCATATTTTAAAGATGTCATTTCTCCCTTAACCTTCCAATTCAAAGCAATCAAAATCAAAATTCCAACAGGACTTTGGACAGAATTTGAGACAATGATTCTAAGATTCTTTTAGAAGAGTAAATATAAAGAATCGTCTAGACATTTATAAAAATTGGGTTTTGTAAAAGAGAAGGGAAAATGCTTGTCCTACCTAATAACAAAATGACACAATTCACAGTAAAGGAAACACAGATGGACAACAAATAGGCAAAAAGGGGTTCAATCTCACTAAAAATTAGAGAGATGCAAATACAAATGAAAATAATGATTTTACCAGCAGATTGGTAAAAATTAAAATCCATCATAATACCAAATAAAGAAAGTCTGAAGAAGTAAATATTGTTCTGCACAGCGGGTGGGGGAATAAATGTTTACTGCTACTATGAGGACAATTTGTTATTATCACAGTGGACATCATTTGGGTTCTATTTTTTCTTTAGTTTTACTTCTCAGTAAGAGAAACTCATGGTCAGGAACTCAAGAAGTCAGGAACTAAAGATGTTCTTGTGGTAGCACTGTTCATTGCCATCACCCACCTGCATGCCCACCAACAGGGGAATAGTTAAATAGGCAAGAGCATGTCCACTCTATGGTCTGCCAGGTAGCAGGCAAAAGGGTAAGGAGGTCTCTACTGTCATGTAAGGATAGCCAAGACATAGTAAGTGGGAAAATAATGTCATAAAACCATACGTAGGATATTTAAGAATATTTAGGAATATTCATTTAAGAATATTTAATCCTGCTACAGAGAAAAAGAAAAATAAATGAGATGGATAAAATTCATAAGATGCATTATTAGGTATAAATAGCAAATAAGTAAGTGAACCATGACTCACGTTAGACTAAATGGACCAAACAAGTAGAGCATATGAGGGTTGAACACAAATAAAGAAGGATGAACATATGAAGTATCTTCCTATAGAAAAGAATGAATGTAGGGACCAAGTAAAATTAAATAAATTAAATTCATACGGTGCAGACCCTGTCATCTCCAGAGTGCTAGCTCTCACCTATGTCATTCTTAAATTAACTCACTGGCAACACCCATTCTCTGCCTGTGATACACAGATAAATGCCAGGGCTGCTCAGCAGGTTACAGACAAGCTACTGTCTTGACCTTGCACCTCTGCAATAAAACAAGTGCACAGTGGCTGCAGGCACCCTCTGCCTGCTGAGCCCCCATTCCAGGCTGAGGACCCTCAAGTCTGGTCCTCCTAGGCATAGTATCAGTGGGGAAGAGACAGCAGGAGAGGGTGAGGGGAAGCAACAATAAGGGAGGGGAAAGGAAGGGAAGATGGGAGAGGGATGAAGCAATGTAGGAACACTGTGTAGCACAGGGTGCAGGGAGGTGCACCCACTCTCTGTCCCCCTGCTTCCAGCTGATCTTTCAGTTGAATTCTATCAGTCAAGTGATTTGGGCATATTAATTTTCCTGGGAGCCTTTTTGTTCTGTGACCTCTATGATAACTTTCCTGGTAAGTACTTGGCATTTATTTATGCATAAAGTGAGCACAAAACGAGACACATTCTGCAGGTTCTTTCTCTCTATATATATAATGGATGGTGTTACGTTAGGGCAAGGAGTATTGATTTGCTCCTTTTACAAAGAAAAAACTGAAACTCAAAGAGGATAAATAAACTCTTAACAGCAGCTATACGAGTAAGACAAAATTACTCCCATTTTGCAGAGGAAGAAATGGGAAGCTAAGTAACTTCCTAAAGTAACTGGGGCACAGCTGAAGTTCAGACCCGAAGCTGGGGACCTCAGAGTCCACACTCAGGAGCCCGACCACCGCAAGCCGCAGACTTTGTGTCTTGTCCTGGAACACTAGTGCTTACGCTCCCTGAGGGTAGACTTAGAGCAATCACTCCATACAGAGCTTAATGACAACAAATGCCAGGTGTCACTTTTAACACGTTTACCATGAAGCCCCACAGCTAAATTCCCCTCTTTCTTTTCCAGATCCTAGGAGATGAAAAGCCTGCATGCAGCTACACTGAGAGGAGAAAAGCCACCCCGTACAAAGGATTTGCCAGCGGAAAGATTAACTGCTTTTCCATATTTTAAAGACTTGCTGTCTGCTTATTAACACGGTGCTTCGGAGGGGCCTGGGCAATGTTAGCTGTGCATTTATGTGTACGATGTGTATTTATGGCCCAGGGTGCAGGGTTGAACTTCATAAAACACACCTCCCTCCAGCTGGGCCCAGCAGCCCGGCTGACATCATACTGCAGAGGGTCTGTGGCCTGGCGGGTTTGCCTGGGGGCCAGAAAAGGCAGGGAGGGAAATGCCTCAGCGGGGAGTCACGGCGGTTGTTTCCAAGCGGGGATAGGTCAAAATGCGCGAAATAAACTAGGTCCTCAAGGGAAAGGGAGTGGGGAAGAGGGAAGCAATTTTGATGTGTCCATTGCCAGAACTGAAATAACCCAGGCCTCCCTGCCCCATCCACTACAGACCGAGAAAGAACTGGAGGGAAAAAGATGATGCGATTTCAAGACAGTCTCCCTGACAAGAAAGACTCCTTGCCGCACGCTATCTTCTGAGAGGGGCTTCGCTAACCAAATGACAAAAGCGATCATGATGCTTTTCTAATGGCTCTCCCCGAACAAACTTGCAGAATAGGGAGGAACCCAGGGATAAGATTCCCAGAGGACCACAGGATTACACATCCGGAGAACTCGGTTGGCTGGCCTTTCATTAAATGGAAGCAAAAGTGTGCCTTAAAAAATAATTGGGCAGTATAGTATCTTAAAATGTTTGGAACCTAGACAGAGATCTTTTACCCTTTATAGATTTTCACCCTTTATAGATTTTCCAGATTTTATCCAAAGATAAAGTGAAATACACAGGGAACTATTTACATGTGGTGCTGATCCTGTTCCACATTGCACTATTCTCCGCTTGGAGCAGGCACCTAACTATGGCTCTCCATGGGGATCCTGCATCTCCTGAGGCAGGAAGATGCTCTGTCCCCAACTGCACCGCCCCAGCAAGCACTAGACTTCCCCGCACTGACCCAGGCCCCTAAGTTGTAGAGAGCAAACATTTGGTGACTGTTTAAATTCAAACTAAAAATTAAATATTGAGGGCATGTTCTAATCTAGCACAACTCTATAGCCATGTTATGGAAAAGGAAAGACCAGCACCTCCTCATGCTCGGCCCAAACAAGGTAACAGGAGGAGTAGCATCGCCACCTGCTCACCCCACAAAAGCTAAGGCCTGGTAATTTTACAGGTGAATCACTTTGGCATGTCAAGGCACGTGTAGCTCTAAAATATTTAAACTCTTTCAGAACACAGGGAAAGGAAATATTTCAAATTCATTTTATGAAGAATACTGATATAAAACCTCTCCAAGATTATACAAAAAACTACAAATAATCTCTCCTTATGATTACCAATGCAATGATCTTCAATGAAATGCAATAACTAGACTTGAGCAGGATCTTGAAAAAGTAAAACAGCATGAGAGCAAGCTTGCTGAGCTGTCCTAGCTGAACAGAAATCAAAACATGAAACAATGCTTTCCTTCTCCCTCTTTCTTTCTAGTTTAGTCTCTGTTTTCAACTCTAGTGTGTTGATTTATTGTTTTCTCATCTCTAAATGACACTTTCTGACTACTTTAGGCAAATAAAATCAGTATAGTCTAGTTCAACACTCTAATCTCATATCTAGTTCAAAGCTCACACCATCCTTCCTCTAAGCGTCTAGGTTCTAATTTCTTCGGAACTAGAGGAAACTAGTCTGGGGTCAGGAAAACAGAGCGGCAAAGAGGAAGCATTTTCTGCTCACCAGGCCATGGTGCGGCTCTCTCCCCACAGCTTGTTTTCTTACACTGCCTGGCCTTTGGCGTCCGCTGTGTGGCCCTGGCACCCAGTGCTGGTTCTCTCGGAGGTTATCATGGACTCTGCAGAGGACCTAGAATTCTTCGACACCGCCCCCAACTTGACCGGCCACGCAGTTCCTGCCGTCAGAAGTTACTCCACAGCCTCTTGGCCCTGGGATAGACCTCACCTGGAGCCCTGTTGTTGGGTTTCAGCAAGATGGCCAAGGACAGCTATCTTCCTGTTGTCCCCAGACACCTGGGAACACGCATCGTTGCCTGCCCAGCTGCGGGCTGCTTGAGCGCTGCACTCCCTGCTTCCCTGCTCCGGTGGGCACACGGGCGCATCGGCGCACCTGCTGCCTGGCAGACATTCAATCGGTGCTGGGTTTCCTTCTTTCGGGTACCCCCGAAATACAGAAGAGAGTCCCCTGGAGCTGCGGTCCCCAAACCCTGGGCTGCGGACCAGTACCAGTCTGGATTCTGTTAGGAAACAGGCACGCAGCAGGGTGCAGCAGTGGGCCGGTGAAGGAGGCTTCGTCTGCATTGACCGCCGCTCCCCATCACTCGCATCACCGCTCTAGCCCCGCCTCCTGTCAGATCAGCAGCGGCACTGGATTCTCACAGGAGCGTGAGCCCCACTGTACCCTGCACACGCGAGGGGTCTCGGTGGCGGCTCCTTACGAGAATCTGATGCCTGATGACCTGCGGTGGAGCTGAGGCGGTGGTGCTAGCACTGGGGAGCGGCTGCAAACACAGATTACCGTTAGCAGAGAGGTTGGACTGCACATAAATGTGATGTGCTCGAATCATCCTGAAACCGTCACCCCAAAAAACTGTCTTCCATCAAACCAGACCCTGGTGCCAAAAAGGTTGGGACCATTGTCCTGGAGAATCCTCCACAGCCCATCTGGCGCCCAGCAGGGAAAGCACCTGCTGGAGGGAGACACCTCTTTCTGTGAGCACTGATGCTCTCGTCAGGCCCTCCTCAGTCTTCAGATCAGACAGCAAAGGTGGGTCCGGTTTCGAAGCTTAGGGGTGGGGGAGGGTTCTCAACTCTAAATCAGTGCTAGCTAAATGGCCGTTCTCGCTAGAACCCGCAGTGCACAGTGTGTCTCTGTCTTCCCCTAAATCTAGCACTACAAAAAAGTCTCCACTTGACATCCAGGTTGCCTCCGCCCAGTAAATCCGTTCATGTGAGACACCCGGCACAGAAGTGGAAAAGAGCCCGAGAGCAGGATCTGCTCCTAGAAGATGTGTGACAGAAATCCCAGCCCTGAACGCAGCCCTTACAGGAGGAGAAAGGGGCACTCGCCTGCGAGTCAAATCTAGCATCCTGCTTCAGGATAAAACACTCAGAGCAGTCTGATTAGAGTCGGAAGAAGGCCAGGAGGCTCACTCTCCCCGCTGTTATTTATCCCTGTTCAGTAAGTGCCAACCTATGAAGCTGAAGCAGAGAAAAGAAGGATGATTGGCTATTGGAACAAAGGAGGTGTTCACAGGTACCTAAACCCACCCCTGCCCCATCCCGTTTCCCTGTACCTGTCGATGGTGCCGCCCCAGCCCCTCACACAGCTAGAGACCGTGCAGTGACTCGCAGCCCTTCCCTCTCTGAACGCTTTCGTGCCCTAATCTGACTATTCCCTTCATGTCCTCACATCCGTCCTCATCTCCACCTCAGGGCCAGCTCTGTGGGCCTGTGACCAGCGTAGGTGCAGCACAGAGACCTGCTCTCGGAAGGCCTTGTCCCTTGGAGTTTACTGCTCTGCAGGCAGGGCCATCCTGAAATTCTCAATTTTATCTTCGAATTTCTTTTACAAGTGACGCACAAGGGACAATGGAGCATGCACAAGGGTGTGAGAAGTGGGTGGCTAGAGCCTCTTGCAAAGTCCCACCTCCCACCAGCACGCCCCAGGAAGGGTTCTCAGCTGCCTGTCCTCCTGCTCCGAAACCAGTAACCACAGCCCCTTCCACCGGCTGACCTGCCCCTGGAAGGGCCTGGGCCAGGCATGGGGGGCTTGGTGTCTCCAGCAGAGCCACGGCACATTCAGCGGGTGACTTAGCAGGAGTGAATCTCTCGTCCACCCTGATCCTGGTACCAAGTATTTCCTGATGTGAAGATTCAGTCCCTTGGGCTAGGCCACCACCGGTAGGGGTGGTGAGCCCCCAGGAAGGCAAGACTGAGTTCCTTCCTCCAGCCAGGACAGGGCAGGCACCTCGGGCCAGTGGCAAGTGGGAGGGAGAAGCCTGCAGCCGGTGAGCTGCACACGCTCCAAGTAACTGGGGCACAAACACGGGGTGACAGCGAGTGTCTGCACTTGCTCAGTGAGAATTCCTTTGTCTGAAGGAGCACAGTACTAAAACAGCGAATAAAATATATCATGACTGGTCAAGAGAGACCACAGAAAGAAGGAAAAAGTTTTACCTTCCTCTAATGACAGTTTTTTCCTGCTTTTTAAACAGCCTACCTACATTTTCATTTTTTTAGCCTGGCAAGTGATAAAGCCACGTCATTTCTGGCATACTTTCCAACTGGTCTTGCATGGCCCATTCTGGAGGTGGCATGTCCTTCCTAAGGGCAAGGCTGATCACTCCATCCCTCATTTGACACCTTTCCACAGCCACCTGGCATGCACCCGATTATCTGCACTGAGTGAAGCAAACTAGGCCCTTTAAGATCCACTGCCCCAAGCCGCCTTCCTTCCAGGCTCGCTGACCTACCCTGAGTCCTGGAACACACTGTGCTGCGTCTCCCACAAAGCTGAGGTCCAGCCAGAGCTCTAATCCTCAGCCTTAGCTGCTCATTGGAATCACCCGGGGAGAATTTTGTTTTGTTTTTTTGTTTTGCGTTATTATTTTCAACTGATGGCCACACCTAAAACAAATTTCATTAGAATCCCTGCGGAAAGGACAAAGGCATCATATTCTTTTTAAGATTCTTGATTCCAACGTGCTGCCAAGGCTGAGGCCCACCGGTCTGCAGTCATGCTCCTCACCCTAACATGCTTACCGGCAACCTGAGCATCTTATGAAATGCAAATTGTATTCGGTGGGCCTAGGACTGGGCCAGCGATCCTGCCTTTCTCACTTCCTACCAGGTAATCTTGATGCTGTTGGTTGAGGGGCCTTCAAATCTCTGAGTGTTGAAGCGATGTCCTCCCATACCCTTAGAGAACCCTGATTCGGTTCTAAAAGAATTATTAAACACCACTTTCTCCATGAAGCTCTCCTTCGCAGAGGGAACTATGGCCTCCTTCATTCTCCCGCGACACGCTGTAGGTGCCTGTATCACCTGTATAGAATCCATACCCTGCTCTATGCACATGGCGTAAACGCTCACAGCTATTTTGTCATCCTTGTACCACCACACTGGAAGTGGCTAGAAGGATAGACACCAACACTCTAGGCTACACAAAAGACAGCCTGAAAACCATAAGCTTTGGTTTTGATAATTCAGGAGAACACATGGAAGAGTTAACCTCTAAGGCAGCTAAAAGTGAGATCCAAAAGAGGTCTCTGTGGGTGTCAAACAAGAGGTACAGGTCGCACACATTAAGAAGCCATGAACAAAACAAAGAAGAAAACAAACAGGCTCCCGACAGGAGCCCAGATCAAAAGTTATGAGGACAGATGCTTCCAATTTCAGGAGTTGATTGGCCACCAAGCTGCTGCTCCCCCAGGACCCCTCGGTGTATTCTGTGGGGTGGTGGGAGCAGGAATGATTTCTTTAGCAATGTAATATAGTGCGGTAAGCCAGCTAGTGGCTTCCCTCCCTCCATCTTTCTCTAGATAACCAGACAGTTATTTTGTTTTTTTAATTTGGGTAATTTTGCCTCCTACTAGACTTCTGAGAGTGACATAGGTCTCCCTTATTTTTGTTTCCTACACATCAGCTCAGTACTAAAGTTTACTGAATAACAATGGAAAAAGAGGGAAAGTAAAAATACAATTCCAAGTAGCAAAACTCCCTGGCAAATGAGTTTTACAGACTTTAGCACAAGGTTTAAGCTGCACAGTATTTTTGTTTATTCTCATAACTCTTCAAGGTCCTCTCTGCTTCTGGTTGATTTCAGAGAAAATCAACCAGGAGGGCTCTGCCTGTCCATCTGTAGAAGTTTCCCTTTGATATCCAATCTCCCTTCTTTTGGTACCAATATCCTATTCTCCTGCAGGGCTCCACCCTTCCTCCAGGCAGCCCAGGTGCTTCTGAGACGCTGCTGGCCCTGCCCAGACACGCCAGCTGGGCCTGAGCTGATTGGTACAATTCCTTCCCCTGGAGGAAGCAATGAGTTTACGTATGAGTATGGACCTAAGTTAGTCCAGTCAGACTGAAACCCAGAACTCTCATCTCTACCCCCAACATATGCGAACCAGGAAGCCTTCAGCCTCAGGAGCCACTGGCAGCTGTCCTGTGCTCAAGAATGGAAATGCTTTGATGGCATGTGCCTGTAGTCTCAGCTACATGGAAGGCTGAGACAGAGGATCGCTTGAGCCCAGGAGTTTGAGGTTGCTTTGAGCTAGGCTGACGCTATGGCACTCTAGCCCAGGCAACAGAGTGAGATTCTGTCTCAAAAAAAAAAAAAAAAACAAAGAATGGAAATGCCTGCTGGGAAATGCATACAGAAAACCTGGGTCTTGGTCCTAACCTTCGGGAAACTAGAGTAAGCCTTACCTGAAGCCTATATCTCAAGTTTTCCCTTTATTGTTTGAGTTGAGCTTTCTGTCATTAGTAAATAAAAGTATATTAGGTGATACGCTTCTAAGTTCCGTATGATGGCCATTACATTGCCCGCACCCTGCAGATGGCTTGAAGGATCCGAACCCCCAGAAACCAGGTGCATGGCTCACACCAGGTATACCTTGGAAGGCCAGCCAAGGACCAGGCTGGTGTAGACTCTCCTGCTTCATTTCACTAGCGTGGGAAATGTGCTGTGTTTTCACAGCTAAGTGTTAAGATTAAATGGGAGCAGCATATTCTCTTTGTTATCCTTATTTATTCAAAAAAGTATACAATGGACACATTATGGAATTGCATTTGTGACTTGTTGATGGGGAGAGCACACAAAAAGCCAGGATGGTGCTCTGTCTGCAGGGCAGTGTCCCACGGCGGTATTTATTATGCTGCAGACAGAATGCATCAATAAGAGCCATCGTGATGACTCCCACTCATCCTCAGCCCACCGAGGGTTTGTTGTGATTTATGGTGCCGACCTAGAGCTTGAAAACAACTTGGGCAGGAAGTTCTTTGGCATTGGAGCCCAAGGCAGGTGGCAAGGAATGGTATTTTGTGTTTGAAGGGGGCGGGGGGAGCACCATAGAATGAAAAGCAAGAGGGACCCAGTTTTCTGTTCTTATCCAGAGGAAGAGAATCTTAAAAGAACTGACAACAAAAGATATCTTTAAAACTTGGCTATAATTTTAGCTTTTCAAAGTTCTTTTTTTTTTTTTAACTAGGGTCTTCAGTAAATCTTCTTAATTATGACATGAACCATTTTTCTTCTAATCCTTTAAGAAGAGTAAGGAATTTGTTAAATATTTTCACTGAAACTATTAGTGTCTTTTCTTATAAATAAGGACAATAATAGCTAACATTTATGGAGTGTTTACTTAATGCCAAGCGCTTTTCTAAGCAGTTCCCCTTTAATCCCGACACCAATTCAAAGAAATGCCATTATCTCCATTTTATAGATGAAAACATTCAAGTTGAGAAGTTAAACAACTTTCCCAAATCCTAAAAACCATTAAGTATCAAAACTCTACGAAACCAGGCCTGCTCGATTCCAACCTTTGTTTCAACCATCACATTCGAGTGTGACTAACCACCACCATCACCACGACCACGGCCACCACTACCAAGACAGTCGTCACACTCTATGCTTGCCGAGCACTCACCTGTGCAGGCCTGGTGTGAAGGCCTTTCACTAAAACTGACTCATTTCACAGCTCTATGAGGTAAGTAATGTTATTCCCAAGTTACAGAAAAGGCACCTGGGGCATGGAGAATGTCAGTGATCTGGTCCCATTTTTGTTTAAAGACAGCACAGATAATAGGTGATCAGAGCCATGATCTGGGTTCAAGCCATCAGACTTCAGAGCCTCCCATCTCACCCACTGTGCAACAAAATCTCATGTGGAATCATGTTTGGGCAATAGTGCTGCAACAATTCTCTGAAAAACAGAACAGAGAATCTGTCCCTAGACCGAAGGGGCAAGTTGACACTACGTTAAACTCACAATTCTAATCTCATTTTTTAGCTTTATACTATCTTCCACAATCTCCATGCAAATTGTTGGGTTCATTTAGCAAAATAAAACAGCATGAGAATGAACCATGAGGAAGCTTGAATAAAAGTGTACTCTTACATTGTGTAAGGAATTCACTGGGGAGTTAAACATCTACTCTTAAATGATCTGGCAAAGTCAAATTCTGATCATCAATAATTGCTTTCTAAAAGGTTGGACATCTTGCTTTACGTGAAAAAGGCATTTTTGTCCAATAATGGCAAGAAAACAATTGAGCTAAGTATGAGGCCAGTTTTGCATAGAAAAAAAAGACTGAAAGGAAGTATAACATCATTAAATATTAATATTATACTTCTGCTTATTGCCATTTTACACATGAAGGAAATTTCTCAAACTTACAGAGCTAATAAGACGCAGAGCATCTGGCTTTAGAACCTGAGCATGTAAATTTTTTGTCTCTTAGTTCTAAGTGGTGACATAGCAGGGAATTTTGACTTTATTCTTTACACAATTCTCTATTTTTCAGTTTTATACAATGAGTAGGAATTATATTTTAATGAGAATCAAGAGCCATGGAATTATAACTTTCTATTCTTTAGAGTATATATATATATTTATATATATATACACACATATATATTAAATATTTAGAGAACTAAGTCTCAGTGATCAGCATTTTACTGGACAATCTCAGTAGCTAACTACCAGAAAAACTAAAATCAGAGTGAAATTGCTCCAAGATCATTAATTAAAAGAACAAGTGTCTCCTTAGTGGCCTTGTCATTCTCTCCCCTGTGCTCAGTTTGACTGTATGTCCTTGGAGTTAGCACCTTCCCACCCCCAAAAGGAGCCCTCTCTATAGTATCAGTTTTAACACTGCCTGATCCACAGTTGGAGCTCAACACACTTTTCTGATTGAAATAAAAGCTGAATGCTTGCCTTCTTATTTTGACTCTATCTAAGCTGTCGGAATAATATATCTTGTAGCTTTGAATTAATGTTCCAGGGCAATAGACAAATCGCATAATTTGCTATATTTTGGGATCTGACTTCTGAAACCAATGCTGCCAATGATTCACACCTCTATTCAATAGTCCTTTATCACAGTGAATCATGATTATTCACTTTGAATAGTGTAAGTACGACAGTGGAGACCTACAACCGGGCGGAGTTTCAAGAGAGACAGATGTATCCCAGAAACACTGTATGAAAGGCAATGTTTTAGATGTTTTTTATTAGTATTCCCATGGATTTTTGTGATGATTGGTAATATACTCTAACACAGGTAAAAAAAGTTTCCCACAACAAATATTAGAACTGTTCTTTCATTCTGGATCTACTTGATTCACACAGAGAATATCAATATGGAATAAATGGAAGAATAAAATGAAGGAGGTGGGAGATAAAAGGGGTGCTGGAAAGCTGGCTCGTTCAGAAGTCAATGCAGTTGCATCAGACTCCCATGTGAAATTCATGGGCAAAACCACCCTGAGACATGTCCTGTTCCCACTTTCATCCTCAGCTTTCCCATCTCAAAAGTGATTTCTAAGGTCCCTTCCCAATACAATATTTTACAATTCTTGGCTTTCACATCACTGCTTCCTCCTCCTATTTCTCCAGGATAACAGGCTTGGGTTAGCTGTCACCTGCATCCTTCCTTTCCATTAGCTTCCTCTGTTGCAAACCCTCTTTTTTTGGTGGGGCAGGAGGTCTTGACTTTGTGATTGTTTTCAAATTTAATTTTCTTTTAAATTGACAATTTATAATTGTATATATTTATGGGTACAAAGTGATGTTATTATTTGTGAATACAATGTGGAAAAATTAAATCAAGCTAATTAGCATATCCATCACCTCAAATACTTATCATTTGAAATTTACTTTCTTAGCAAGTTGGGAATGTACAATATGCTATTGTTAACTATATTCATCATGTTGTAAACTAGATCCCAAAAGAAACCTTAATCCTCCTGTCTAATTGAGATTTTGTGTCTTTGACCAACATCTCCCCACCCCCTACCCCTAGCCTCTCTAGCCACCATTCTACTCTGTTTCTGTGAGTTTGATTGTTTTAGATTCCACATATAAATGAGAACATGTGGAACTTGTTCTGTGCCTGGTTTATTTCACATAGCATAATGTTCTCCAATTCCATCTATGTTGTTGCAAATGACATAATTTCCACCCTTTTAAAGGGTGAATAGTATTCTATTGTGTATATATATCACATTTTCTTTATTTATTCATCTGCTGATGGACACCTAGGTTGATTCCATAACTTAGCTATTGTGAATATCACTGCAATAAACATGGGAGTGCAAACATCTCTTTGATAAAATGATTTCAAATCTTTTGGATAAATACCCAGAAGTGGAACTGCTGATCATATAGTAATTCTATTTTTAGTTTTTTGAGGAAACTCCATACAGTTTTCCATAATGGCTACCCTGATTTACATTCCCACCAACATGGTACAAGGGTTTGCTTTTCTCCACATCCTTGCCAACACTTGTTATCCTTTGCCTTTTTGAGAATAGCCATTCTGGCAGGTGTGAGATGATATCTCATGGTGGTTTTCATTTGTATTTCCCTAATGGTTAGAAATGCTGAACATTTTTTCATTTATCTATTGGCCATTTGTATATCTTCTTTTGAGAAGTGTCTATTCAGGTCCTTGCCCATTTTTTAATTTTTTGTTTTCTTTCTATTGAATTGTTTGAATTCCTTATATATTTTGGATATTAACCCCTTATCTGATATATGGATTACAAGGATTTTCTATCAATCTGTAGGTTATCTCTTCACACTGTTAATGGTTTCCTTTGCTGTGCAGAGATTTTTAGTGTGATAGAATCCCATTTGTCTATTTTTTCTTTTATTGCCTGTGCTTTGGGGTCAAATCCAAAAACTCATTGCCCAGATCAAGTGTAGTTTTTATTTTCTATATACTAATAATGAACTATCCAAAAAGGAAACCAAGAGGACAATCCCATTTACAATACCTACATAAAACAATAAAACACATAGGAATAAATTTCACCAAGGAGACAGAAAACCTATACACTGAAAACTACAAAATGCTGATGAAAGAAATTGAAGAAGACACAAATAAATGGAAAGATATCCTGTGTTCCTAGATTAGAAAAACTAATATTGTTAAGATATCCATTCTACCCAAAGTGATATATAGATTTCATGCAATCCCTATCAAAATTCCAATACCATTTTTCATAAGAATAGATAAAACAATCCTATAATTCATACATATGCATCAAAAATCCTGAATAGACAAGGCAATCATAAGCAAAAAAGAACAAAGCTGGAGACATCACACTACCTTATTTCAAACTATACTACAAAGCTATAGTAATTAAAACAGCATGGTTCTAGCAAAAGAATAGACATATCTACCAATGGAACAGAATAAAGAGCCCAGAAATGAACCTATGGATGTATGGTCAATTGATATTTTGACAAAGATACCAAAAATACACAGTGGGAAAAGGACAGTCTCTTCAATAAGTGGTGCTGGGAAAACTGGATATCCACTTGCAAAATAATGAAACTGGACCCTTATTTCATACTATCTAGAAACATTGACTCAAAATGGATTAAATATTTACATGTCAAACCAGAAACTATAAAACTGCTAAAAGAAAACATATGGGGAAAAAGTGACATGACATTGTTCTGGGCAATGATTTTTTTTATTTTATTTGACACCAAACCTCTTTAATTAGTACTTTTCTAACATAAAAAAGAGTTGTTTAGACTCTAAAAGTTAAAATTGAAAAATTCATAAATGTAACACCTGAATACCCTTTCTAATTAATACAGAGAAATTCTATACATGGTCAAGGAGAAAAGTTTTAAGAAGTAAATACTATATCCCAGGGCTAGAGGTAAAAATGAAACAGATTCTCCTTTTAAATCCTAAAAGCAAGCCACCAAAAGACCCAAGGTATTCCACTGGTAATTTAAATGCATGCTACAATAAAACTTAACATTATCCAGAGGAATGTAATAGAATCGAAGACATCTGTTAATACAATGTATCATCCACAACATCCAGAGCACAGAAGTTACTATACACGTGAAGAAGCATGTATAATAATAATGTCACATAATACAATGTGACAAAATAGTCAAGATAAAAAATAAGTCACTAAACATGAACCAATATAAGACCCAGATGTTAGAATTAGTAGATAAGTATTAATAGATAGGATAATATATTATATCTTATAATGCATTATATCAGATAATATAGTATATCTTATAATAAATAATATATGTTAATAAACCTAAAAAACACAGATATAATGGGCTGAGAGGTGGGAGGAATTTCAGTATAAATGTAGAAAATATATAAAAGAACCAAAAGCAAATCCTAAAACAAAGAATAAAACAGCTGAAATCTAAAATTCATTAAATGTTATTAAAAACAGATTGGATACAATAAAAGAAAGGGTCAGTAAAGTTGAAGTCAGATCAATAGCAATCATACAAATTGGAGAACAGAGAAAGAGAAAAGATGATTGAAACACAAATGAACAAAACCTCAATAAGCAATAAAACGGTACTAAATAGTCTAAAAAAGGTGTATTGAGAATCTGAGAGTTGAGTAAAGGGAGAATGGGTCAGAAAGTATATTGAAGAAATGCTGGCCAGTCTTAAATGAGAGCGAGAAGAGTTGAGAGTTACTGTTATAGGTGAGTACACTATACAAAAACCAATTTAAAATTATTTGAAGACAGATCATGAGAAATTAAAGATTCATATTATAAATATTGGTGCAACCATAAAAAAATCCAAAAGAGGCATAAATAATAAGACAATATCAGAAAAAATGAACTCATAAAATAGTCGATATAAAAGAAGGCATAAAAAAGAAACAAAAAATAGGAGGAACAAAGAGAAAACAACCAGAATGATGGTAGATTTCAAGCCAATCATATCAGTAGCTGTATTAAAAATAAATGGCCTATATGACTAACTGAATATTCACTAAGATAGCAATATACTGGGCCATAACATTAATCTAAGCAAATTTAAAAGGACTTAAATTATGTAGAATATGATTTCTAGCCACCATAGAAATGAAGTAGGAATAAAATATATTAAGATATCTAGAAATTCTCCAAATAATTGGAAAATTAAACAGCACACTTCTAAATAACATATGTCAAAAGAAAACCACAAAGCAAATTAGAAAATATTTTTTACGAGAAGATAGTGAAAAGGCATATATCAAAGCCTGTGGAATATCATTTCTAGAGGGAAATTTATAGATTTAAATTTTTATATTAGAGAAGAAAAATGATCTAAAAAAATGTCTTAGCTTTTACCTTAAGAAACTAGAAAAAGAGCGAATAAACCCAAAGAAAATAGAGGAAAGAAACTATAATAAAGATAAAAATAATAATAAAATAGAAAATGAACAATAAAGAAAATTTGAAAAAGAACGCCAAAGAATGGGTCTTTGAAAATGGCAAAGAAAAGCTTTAAAAAATTATTTGTAACACATTTCATTACGAAGAGTTATTATTTCTATATACCTAAAAACATCTGTACTTTCACTTCTATTAGGAGAAATGAAAATTGCAACTATGATAAGATAGCATTTTTCATCCATTGTGGATTAGAAAAAGAAATCCAAAAGTTTGACAATACTCGCATTGGCAAGGCTAAAGAGTAACAGTGGCTCTTATATATTGCTGGAAGAAAAGCAGAATGACACAACTCCCATGGAGGAGAATTTGGCAATATCTAGGAAAGTTATACTTGTGTTTACTTTCTCACCCAGCAATCCGACTTCTCTGAATCTATCCCAAAATATTAAATTATATATGTATTAAGCTATTCATTGCAAGATCAATGTATAATAAATAAGAAAAGACTTGAAACAACCTGAATGTCTATGATTAGGAGACTGAATAAGCTCTTATAGATCTACACAATGGAGCACTTATGCATTTGTGGAAAAGAATAAGGATCTCATCCCCCAAACTGATGAGTAAAGATCTGTGGCATATATAAATATATATATATAATATAAAAAAGCAAGGTGTTGAATAGCATGTAGGGTATGCTTCATTCTGTGAAAGGGAAAGAAATATGAATGCATTTCATTTTTTCTTATGCTTTAAAAAAGCCCAATGAAAAGCTAAACCAATGACTAATAACCATGATTACCAATTAGGCAAGGGAGGGAACAGGGTAGAATTTGGGGGTGGAAGTGATATTCCTCTGAATTACACTGTTTCATGGCTGTGACCTTGATACCATGTGCATGGACATTTTATATAACTGGGGAAAAGTACTCCTCAAATTAACAACAAACAAAGCCCCCTATAGTATATCAAATTGTTGGAATAATTGCACAAAGAAAAGAAGCATTTCAAATGACTTTAAAACACAGTATTTTCACACTATTTCCATCTTGGTATCTAGCCTAAAAAAACAAAACAAAACAACCCACAAAGAATTCCTATACAACACTCAAGTCGTGATTTTTGTTAGCAATAATATTGATATTGCTATTTTAAAATTATTTTACGTATATTGTAACTTAAGTAAATGATTATTATGTTAATGAGATTTTATGTATATGAGCACAGAGGTATGTTAGGGGCTGAATTATACCCCCAAATTCATGTTGAAGCCCTTACTCCCAGTGTCATGGTAGTTGGAGATGGGGCCTTTGGGAGGTAATTAGATTTAGATAAGGTCATGAGAGTGGGGTCCTCCTGGTGGGATTCATGCCTTTATAAGCAGAGACCAAAGAATGTGTGTGTGCTCTCTCTCTCTTTCAATTATGTGAGGTTATAGCAAGAAGGTGGCCATCTATGAGCCAGGAGAGAGCCCTCACCAGAACCTGACATTGCTAGTACCATCCTAACGCAGGACTTTCCAGCTTCTGGAACTGTGAAAAATAAATGTCTGTTGTTTAATCCACCCAGTCTATGGTATATTATTACAGCAGCCAGAGAAAACTAGGATATGGTACAAGTGTGAATCAAAGAAGTTAATTATTAACAATCATACAATTTTGATTTGTAATTGGAACTATTAGTATAAGCCCTTAATTTATTGTCTCTTTCTAAACAAATTTATATTTCCTAGCTCTCCTAGGCTCCTAAAGAGACTTGGAAGATTTTGGTAAAGCCATTGGCAATGAATACTTGGGCCCAGATTGTGCCATGTAAATAATAACTCCTAAGAAACAGAACAAAGACTCCCTGAAAAATGGCTGATTCCAGATCTGAGGCAGAAAATGAACAAATAAGCCTGTAATATTTTGTTATGCAGAAACCAAGGAAACTATCAATGACTAATGAGGTCTTGTCAAAAGGAAGCAAGGACCAGGTTGAAGTGGCTTCCATAGGCCAAAGATGAGAAAGCTGTAAATCAAATGAATTATGTCTGTACTAGATTAAAATACACATAAATACATATAACAATAGTTCATGAGTTATTTTAAAAGACAATTTATTGTTTATCATTGGAAGTTGCTAGAGCAGCAGATCATTATTCTGAAAATTGGATAAATAAAGAGTAAGAATCAAGCATTTGTTCTGTCTTTTCTGTACAAATTGTACTTTGGGGCAACCAAACCATTAATGAAGGGAAGTTTTTCTTCGAAGAAAAATTTCATCTAATTATTCAGGAAAGACCCTAGAATTAAATTATCACCATTTTCCAATTACTTCCCAATTTTCACGAGAAATAATGGCTCCATAGTGGATCTAAAAGCATGTGGTGCAAACTGAGGCAACGTGGCCAGGTCAGGCTGACAAACGCGAGCGTAAGGACTGGCCTGGGCGTTGCTGCAGCGTGGCGGCGTGGGGCGTGGGGCCGCGGCGTGGGGCGTGGGGCCTCGGTGTGGGGCGTGGGGCCGCGGCGTGGGGCGTGGGGCCGTGGCGTGGGGCGTGGGGCCGCGGCGTGGGGCGTGGGGCGTGGGGCGTGGGGCGTGGGGCCGCGGCGTGGGGCGTGGGGCCGCGGCGTGGGGCGTGGGGCGTGGGGCCGCGGCGTGGGGCGTGGGGCGTGGGGCCGCGGCGTGGGGCGTGGGGCGTGGGGCGTGGCGCCAGGTGCCTCCCAACAGGACGCGCGGGACGCGGGACTGCCTGTAGAGCGTTCTCGCCGACAATCCCTGTCAGAAGCTAATCCGTTTCTAGACAGATCCACCACTTTACAGAAACTACCGGGGACAAAGAAACCCCAGACAACGCCCCAGGAAGCAGCGCTCCAAGTCCAGGACACGGAGCAGCCGACAGGACGAAGGGCCTCCCCATCGAAGACGACGTGCAATTCATTTGGTCTGTTTCAAACCAAAAATAAAAACGACCCTTTAAAACAATTATGTAGGCAGGGTGTATGAATATTTTGGAATTACTGTTAATTTTGTAGGGTGTGATAACGGCATTGTGAATTAAAAACTTTTTTTAAAGTCCTCTTTTGTAAGAGATGCATACTAAAGTATTAATGATGAAAAAATGTGATGTCAGGAATTTTCTTTAGAATACTCCAGCAAAATAATAGGATTACTAATGATTTTATACAAAGAATATAGATGGAGTTAGATGAGATAAAATTGGTAAAATGCTGACAGTTGATGAAGCTGTATATAGGTACATGAAGTTCATTATACTATTGTTTGTAATTTTATATGTTTATCACATAAAAAAGTTTTAAAAATTAATGTTTTCCAATGAACATTAAGAGGTCAAAAAGAGATTTGTGCATCATTTTTTCTGAACTCTGACTCTTCTACAACTTTTCTCCTTAGTCAATTTCCATATTATCGTTTGTGATAAAAGAACAGCACAGTGCCACGGGCTGGGGCATTTTCTGAAGATGAACAAAATAGAGAAAGTCCTGGCATAGGACTCTCTGTTCTTTGGTTTCTAAAGGTGGAGAAATGGGTGCTTATGCCTCTTCTAGGTTTTTCTACAGTTCCATTTCAAGAAATGTACTTTGGGAAGGTGCTAGGAAGACTTTTCAAGGTAGCCAACATGTCCTTTTTTTCTATTTATTGTAACTGAACAAGCAGGGTAGCACCTTTACCTCACAAAACAGTTACACAGTTGATGCTTTCCTACTTCTGGGCACATAGCTCTAGTCTAGTCTACCCCACCATCCTCCTAGTTTAATAAATGCACCAGTATATTAATATTTATATATCTAGTATATATATCCAGCATCCTGCTACTGTATTTATCTTAGCATTGTGTCTAAGGCATATACTATCTTATTAATATCTTGACTGATTTTTATCCCATCCATTCTATAATGGAAATTATTAGCCTGAGTACTCCTCAAGGTGGGTTTTAAGGAATTATTCTGCTTTTTATATTGATAAATGTTTGGTGAATTCCTGGTTAAAAAGAGTTCAAAAGATTTCTGTTCAAAAAGAGTTCAAAAGAAGTACAGGACTTCTCAGAGCCTTTAACAGGCTAATACAAATTCTAACTTTCTAAGAGAAATAAGGAATAACAGTATTTTATACCTGTGAATGCATGTTAAACATTTCATATTCATATATGCATATAGCATTTAAGTTCATGCCTATAGACACATATTTACATATATACATATACAGCATTTCATATCAGACCTGTGAATGCATGTTAATATATGCATATACCACATTTCATATTTGTAAATGTATATAGCTTTAACTTCATGCCTGTAGATGCATATTTATACAGATATATACAGCATTTCATGTCAGACCTGTGAATACGTGTTCATATATGGATATATAGCACATCTCAAATAGCCTTAACTGTTTCAGGTACTTGGAAAAACTATTGTTCCCCAGAAAAGCCATTGGACAAACACGGCCTCAAGAAACCCAACCTGTATCTTCAACATGAAAACTGCAGGATGAAAAACAGTAATTGCTATGTTCATCTTAATAATCTAATGGGGAGAGGGGTGGAACAAAAGTTTTAAAAGAAAACTTGTAATAGATGAATAGGCCAATTAGGAAATGGTTAGAATCAGTAGAATTAGCACAATTCACTTGAGAGACTTACTGCTAACTGAAATAAGCATTCTGGAACACAGAGACGCTCACGGCCCTTCGTATGGATTTTAATCTGTTTGCTCTAGGTACCAGAACCACATTTTCCAATCATTACAAAATTTGTTGTGGGAGGTTTTCATGTCTATTTGGGAAAAACAGCACAACTGCTTAATCACAATGTTGGAGGGAGAGAGAGTCCTAGTTTTTAGGCAAAGTAAGTTGTTAGGGGGATGCAGTGACTTCTCAGGAAGGTCGTACGACTGGATCGCAAGCTCAAGGGTAAGTCTCCAATTTATCTGATGTTTAATCCCCGGTTCTTACTGCAGTGCCTGTCCTCACATGTGTGTACAGGGAACAAAAAATTGCACAAATAAGTTCATTTAATAAAATACACTGACTTTTATCTAAGAACAACAGGGTCGAAGGCGCAGAGAAATGGTGGACTAGGGGTGTCCTCCAGGCTCTCTGCTCCCAGGGCGGAGAGTGAAGAAAGCGGACACGCGCACGCAAGCGATCTGCACTTCCACAGGCCCAGCTTCGCAGGCCTGCAGACGTCCCCGGGAACGGAGGATAGGAGACGACTATGGCCGAAATCAAAGGGGAATCGGATATTTTTTCGTAAAAACAAGAGGGTCATATCTTATAGTTTTCGCTTTAAAAATACGTGGCTAGTGCTAGGGAAAACAAACAAACTTACTTCTTCAGAGGGGTGAAGTGATATCACAGAGGACGATTTATGAAAAGAAAGAAAACATGCACTAAAATGAGAGAAAATGTATGCTACGATACCCTAAACGGTTAATTTGTCTCTTCCTTTAAAAATCACTGAGGTGGTCATCTAGAGAAAACCATTCCCGTTTACTTTCTACCCTTTCCAAATTGAGGCCCATGACTAACTTCCTGCATTCTGGCTTCAGTTTACACCTGAGCACAACCTCTTGCAGGGAGGCGCTACCTGCCCTCCCTAGGACCCCAGGACACAAGTTCTGAAATTCTTCCTCCCCAAAGCGCCCTTACTCTAGGGGCCTCGGTTCAATTTGGCTGAGGCTCTGATTCGCAGCTCAGTTATGAGCACTCGTCCTTTTTTCATTGCCACCCATTTCCTATAAACTCAACTTTAAACACTAGGTTAGCTGTCTTTCTTTGAGCCCAGTTGTGTTATAACAACACCTCTTCATTGTGGGCCTGAACACACAATTGTGGTACATCACTACAGAGGACTTCTGAATTTCTGGGAAGGGTGAGGTGCAGATGACACTGTTGCTATTACTTTACCCTTGGTTTCCTGTTCTTCCCCAGCCCGCCCTCTTAGTTATTTCTTGGCTTCTTCCTAGTTTATGCCGACAAATACAGCGAGAGAGTCTGGCTTTGGTGACGACGTCCAGGGGAGTGCTCTCCGTCCCAGGAGACCCTCAGACGCACCAGCACGGCCAGGCATCACATCACCTGGGGAACCTGCCAAGGCACAGGTCCCCACACCCACCTCCTGGACACCAGGAATCACTGGTCTGGGGCGAGACCCAGCAGCGAACATTCTATAGGCACCCCAGATGATTGTGAGGAACCTAATCCTGTGTTTTGGAACTACTGCTAAATATTCTGAAAGACAAAAACAAAAAACCAAAAAAAAACGTAAAACAATTACATCATAATTTAAAGTGAAAAATAAAATTCCTTTGTCTTAAAAATAAGACACAAGGGTGTTCTCATAAGATGTGAGAGGATCACAGTATGGCTAACTGGCTAATTTCATGGTTAATAGTCTGTGCCAACTGGTTTAGTGAAACCACCCACAGGTACAGGTGCCCCAGAACAGTCATTCCCTTTATCCTCTCAACTGTACTTTTTACAACTTTAGACCACTGTTTAGGAAGCCCTTGACAATATCCATATTGTATCTACACAGAAAAATGGAGAATTCAAGCTAATGTGTATTTAAGACTTCTCCCTTGAGTTATCTACATCACTGGGGCTAACAAATTTTAACATCCACCCTCACCCATAAATTACTAGACAGCTATCTGATTCACTGCTTCACACAGCATGTAGAAACAAAGCCTCAAAGTATTTTTAGAATTATCCTAAATATCCTGACCATTCAACGCTTCCTTTTCTAGCCTGCTCAGTTTCCAAACACAGCAAACAAGATTGTATATGATTTGTTTGGCCTCCTTTCTTAAAAACCAATTCAGTTTTCAGAATTTGATAGGCATACATTTTAAACTTGTACACTTTATAATGAAGAAATGATATAAAAATATATAAATATTTTATATATAAAAATAGATGAATAAGCCAGTTACGAATGGGTAGAATCAACAGTATTAGCATAATTCACTTGAGAGATTTGCTGTTAACTGAAACAAGCATTCTGGAATACAGGTCTGCTCAGAGAGCAGTGTGACCTTATACAGCCTGAGCACTTCGGCCTGTTTGAATCAGGGCTCATTAATCTCAGCAGTTTTTCATGTTGCTTTAATTTTCCTGATTAGTTGTACTTATAGCCATGCTCACACATTCAGAAACTGTTTCTGAAGCTCATTTTTCTGTGACCCACTCAACAAGCCTGTGTAATGTCATTTCAGTGTTTCTTATTATTAAGTTGAAATAATTAACTCAGCACCCTGCTAGAAGTCAATACCTTTTGCAAAAATTGGACTTTTCTTTTATAATATAAAGTTTATAATTACTAACAAAAGCATTAAATGTATAAACCTGTCTATCACTACTGTGTTTTCTGTTTTTCTTAAATTTTAAGCTAAATTACAAACAGGCTTCTTCTATCTCCTTAATATGAGAAATGGCAGTTTACACCAAAAGGTTCCATTCTCAGTTGGCACCATAATATTATTGGAGAAGATTTTTAAAAAATAATCTCAATCTAATATCTGTTCTTTTATAAAAATTATATTTTGTCTTCCAAAATAGGCAACAGGGAAAGGAATAAAAAAATGTTTATGTCTGTACTATATAACTAACTTACTGAGATTTATCTTAACAAAGAATGTTTCCAAACTATTTTACTTCTAGGAATATTAATGAAAGAATCATTGCATAGACACACAAAGTTTTAGGAGTAAAGACATTCATCTCTGATGGCATTACTTATATAGCAAAATATTAAAGACAGCCTAAATGGTGTGGATTAAAGAAACTATTAAATCTAAATACTGTGTGGTTACTTGTTTTAAATTATGTTGCAAAAATATTTAAAGGCAAGGAAATACTCTTATGACAATACCAGTTAAAAAAGACATGTTGTAAAACAATATTTATAATATTGTTTTATTTCTGAAAAAAATACAGAAAACATGAATGGAAGTTAATACACCAAAATTTCATCAGCGGTGTTACTTCTGGATGATGAGACTGTAGATAATTCTCAACTATTACCATGACATCCATGTACCACTTTTTAAATGAAAAGATAATTATAATGAGCTATGTTTTTAATATAATACAGAGGATAAACAGTTAATTTTCTTACTATATAAGCTCAATAGAAAAGTCTAACATCTTAAAAGAAAAGGCCAAGAACATAAGACTTGGCAATTAAAGAGAAAAAGAGAGGTAAGGACATAATTAAAGGGTATACAGAAAAGGAAATATAAATAACTTAAAAATATATTACATGTATTCAACTCTCATAAAAAGAAAATTTAAGACAACAACAATATTCCACTTGTTCATTTATTATATTGGCAAAGAGTAAAACATTTTGATAACACACATGTTGGTAAGAGTATAATTAACATACGGTCTCATAAATTGATAGAAGTGCAATTTGGTTTCATGTCTCCAGGGTACATTTTTTTCAGGATCTATAAAAATTACAAATATACATACCCTTTGGCCCAGTAATTCTTCTAGTAATTTATTGTATAGGTAAGTTACATTACTACACAAAGATACTCCTTTCTACTTTGTTTCAAGTAACCAACATTTTGGAACAACCCAAAAGCCCAATCTAGGTTAAATGAAAACATCCCTCAAAATGGAAATCTCAGCCAAGCATTTTTTTAAAAAAAGACAAGTCTATATAATGATATGATGACAGTTTTAGATATATCAAGATAAAAAGAAAGGTAAAGTGCAGTGTATATAGTATGCCATCAATACCGTTTAAAAAGAAAAAAGAGTGTCAAAACATTTAATATACCTAAGTGCTTGTATTTGCATAAGCCATCCCTGGAAGATTCATGAGGACCTGGAAACCAGCTCTCTAGAGGAGAGGCCCCGGGTGGTCACGGGTGAGGGAGTCTTAATTTTCATTGCATAGCCTACGGGCAGGGAACTTTTCATGTTGGAAGCCACATTAATTTAGCTATAATCAAATAAGGCTGCATTCAAGAAACTTCAATTATGTATACTTAAAAATGTACATTATTTTGTAAAAATCTAACTACTATGTACTTCATAATTTCAAAAAATGAAAAGTATTTGTTAATTTTAAAATTAACTAACCTTTTAATGACTTTGTTGTGTCTGCTCTTTGTTGGAAAGCATTTGACTACTTGGTTGCAGCATGGAGGTCCAAGGTTACAGCCGATCCTCTAGACGGGATCAGTCATTTGTGACCTTAAGGGTGTCCTGATTTGGGTAGGTAGGAGAATGTAGATCCACAGCAATAAGTGGTTGAAAACAAGAAAGCATTTCTTGGGCATGTTGCTGAAGGTATGGGTATTCTACTACATTTTTCCATATTTCGGTTGGATCTTTCTTAGCATCAAACAATGACTTTAAAATGTCACCTACTGAAAGCTCAATCAAATCCATCTGTAGTTCTTTAGGTGGTTTGGTGATATCAACTAGGTGAGGCTGAAATGTTCATTTGAGTGTGGTGTCATGATTCTCTAAGTCAGTGAACCTTTCATTGTATTCTCCAATTAATGGGTCTGTAACAGCTGCGTATTTTTCAAATGACTTGCATATACCATCCTGCTCACCAACGATCTTTGCTGAGGAAAAAGATAACTTTTTTCAAAAAGCTTGGCTTTTTTTTGCCACATATCATATATAGACTTAGTTTTACCTTGCAAAGAAATATTCAAGTCATTTTGATTTGACATATCACCGAGAAATGCTGCATTCCTACAGAAATCTTCTTTTAATAATTCACATTGCTGATTCTGTTCTTCATAAAATTTATCTATTCTCACAGAGATAAAATTTTGGCTAACACCTGTCCCTGTGATAGCCAACACACTTCAGAATGATATGGTGAATCCACAGTGCATACCTCATCATTCAGCTTTAGCTTGTTATGAAACTGGTGATGCTATGTTTCATTTGCATGAATATAGTTAACAATACTTATAACTTCTTGCAAAGTGTCACTTAAAATGGTAGCTTTAGACAGAGATTTTTCTGATGCACGATACAATGAAGAGAAATGAGAGCATCTGGATCTGTTAACACTTATTTTTATCTGTACAATAAATCCTTCATGTTTTCCTGTCACAGAAAGTACGGTCTGTACATACACTCACTACATTTACCAAATTCAGTTCAACTGAATGACATTTATCTTGAAAGTTGTTGAATTTATCTATTCCCCATGTTCTGTTTGCAGGAGTGCCCAAAGCAAAGAATATCTTCTGTTATGATCCAAATGAAGTCTAAAACCTGAACCAAGTCAGTCTTATCAGTTGATTCATCTAAAGTGATTGAATAATATGTATTTTCCTTTTGAAGTATTGTATGAAGTTGTTCTGTTAAGCTGAAGGCTAATCATGCTGCCCCATCAGTTATGGTTCTCCTTGAAAGAGGAGTTGTTTGTACTTTGAAACATTATGATGGTCTAAGCATCCTACAACTTCGACAATGCATGCTTTCACAATTTCTACATCACTGAATGGCTTCCTTTTTTTCCTGAGTATATAAGGTACTTTACAAGTTGCTTCAGTGGCACTTTTTCCAGGTCTTATTGATGCTTGAAAGAATTGTCTTCGCTTTTGCTTTTCATCTTTTAATCTCTGCAATAGAGGCTTTCATGCCTCTCCCTCTAATTTAAAATATCTGTGGTCCATATGAGTGTTATAATGCTGATGTGCATTGAATTTCTTTAATGTTGATATTGCAGTATCGCAAAGCAAGAAAATCATCTTATCTTTAGCAGAAACAAGATAATATTACAATTCCCAATCCTCATTAAAAAAATATGTTTTCTTCCTTCAGTGTTCTCTTGGTCTTCTTTGACATGATGGGCTGTTAAACAATACTGTTGAGCTCTGCAACTATTCACAAACTCCACTTCAAACAGAAACGCAAACAGTGCCCTGTTGTCAAAAGCTGATAACAGACTGGTGTACTGGACTCCCTTAAACTCTCGCCAACCAGCCTCGTGCGGCAGTGGTGCCAGTCCGGGGGGGTGGGGGGAGGGAGTTAGAACTGCATCATGAGCATAGCAGCCGTCCATTAGCCCTTACGGCTTACTCATGTTCTAACTGTGCCGGTCAATCTGGGAGGATTATTTCATTGAAACTTATTTTATTCCTTGGTATTTTAAATACATTCATTTTAAAAATAAAATAAAATATAAAAGATTACCAAAAATGTATTAATTAAAATAAAAGAATTTGTTCTGTAAAATTTGGATTCAGTCAAAAGGCCGCACTTAAGGACCTAGAGGGCCACATGTGGCCTTGAGGCTGCAGGTCCCCTACCCGTGGCATAGCCTATGTACTATTTTAATTATTTACCATGTTCATTGGTCCTACTTTGTGTAATTTTTGTATATATTTAGTTAATAGTTATTTAAAAATTGCTAGCTATGGAGAAGAAGCAAGGGCGTGAAGAAAGACTTCTCAGCGGCAGCTGTTGACGGGGCTTTGAGTCTCGTGTCACTGGGCCCCCTGCAGGACCTCGGGCAAGGCACCCCTTCCCAGGACCCCTTCTCTTTTCCTAAGAAAAATCACAAAGTTGCCTTTCAGCTCTTGGGAATCTGAGCTCCTACTTGTTTTCAAAACAGATACTTATTTTTAAATATCACACAAAATAACAGGTGTCTCAGCTACTAGAATTACACACAACCCTGCCCTATCCCCACCGGGTTGCGCACACGTTACGAGGTTATTCTCCTGGGAAACCCTGTCTCAGTCAACAGTTTTCTGAGCTCTACTTTATACACAAGGCCCTATGTTAAGTACTAGGAATATCGGAATTAACCTTACTTGTTCCCATCTACAATGAATTCAGTATAAGACCTCCCAGCTATTGAGTGCCAACTAAATACCAGGCGTTAGATGAAGCCTTTTCCATAACTATACCTTGTAATATTCACATCAACCTAACCCCCTCTATTTTCACCTTCATTTTACAGATGAGCAGATAGCAACTAAGAGGGCTAAGACACCTGCTGACAAAAGTCTCCCAATCAAGAAACGATGGCACTGAGGACTCAAATCCAAGACTTCATTACACCCACGCCAGCACCCAGCATGTGGGGGAGGGAGCAAAGAAAGAGATGATTAACAGTAATGTGGTAAGGCTGTGAATTCTCTGTCAGCCTTCGGAGTCAGGCAGACCTGGACGTAATTCGATCTAGCATGTACTAGCTCTCTAGCACACTGGTTGGAAGACTTAACTCTCTGGAGACTCAGGTTCCTCCTTGGTGAAATGCAGATGAAATGAAATAAAAAAAAAGGAAAGAAAATAAATATGGAAGTGGACATGAAGCTTTTGGTAAAAAGTAGGCATGCAATAAATAGTAATCATATATGAATTCTCATATAGGCTTAGATCTACTGAAATAATCCAAGATTGCAGGGGCAATTTACTTCAATAGAAATAGAATCATTCATGGAATATATAATTTGTTTTCTAAGAGTCAGTATAGCACTGTTTTGTTTAAGAAACATCTGATAGAACGACGCTAGCCTGATAATTTCTCAGAAGGATGTGGGAGAAATTATCACATCCTTCTGACTTTGATCATCTACACCTCTAATTATTCTAGATCAGGGGTGACTCTGATTCTGATCTCATACCCTCTCCACCCATTTTTCTTTCAAATGCATTAAGAACCTTGGTCATTAGCCAGTGGCTGATGTGTTTGTTAAGGTTCTTGGACTATATCATCCTAGGCATGAAAAATGTATTGCAATTAATGACTGTCTCCACCCTAGGCTGCCAAGGGATCTCTCTTGTCAAAATCGTGGGCAATGCTCAAAAAGGTAGGAGTGAGGATCACTGGAAGAAAAAGAAAAAGTTCAAGTCCCAAAGAAAAGTTGATGCTTAAAAATTAAATTTCCTTCTTGAGTATACAGAATGTCCCTTGAAAAAGTGATCTGCATCTAGAGATTTTGTGTCTATATTCAATATGCTGCATTTCAAGCAGGATTTCTGCTTTCATCTTTTGAGCTCCTTTAACGCATCAAATGGGTTTTTAATACCCATAGGACTATATAAACTCTTTCCAAGCTAAACAAATGGAGGGCACGCTGGAGAGCTAATAAACACACATCTATAGGGTTTTGGCAACTTGCTAAGCCACTTCAGGTGCAGTACTAGGCAGACTGAGGGGGGAACACAGACTGCTCTTTGAGCAGGGAAGGCAGGAGTCACAGCACAAACAACCACCATGATGGAGACAGTGCACCGCAGAAATGCTGCTTGCAAACGCCAGTAGTGTGGACACAGCTCTGCACTCCTCCACTCCACATGCAAATAAACATTCTAAAAATATTCCCTGGCTCTGCGGGTCTCCTACCCTCCGGCATGGAAGAGGAAAGCCTCACTGTGCTCTAAGCCCAGCCAAATTTACATGTCCTCCCACCCTCTTTCCCACACATTAAGAAATGTACAAATGGGAAATTGTTTGTGCAACTAATTCATGTCAGGTAGAGACCTGCCTAGTCATTACAGACATGTGCCCCTCTCATTTTGCATCATGGACTGGGGAGGGAAAACAGTAATTTACAACATTTCCTGTACTAAAACCTCTCCAAACACTGCTTATCAAAGAGCAAGTAAAGATAGCAACATTGAAACAACCAGGTCCATTCTATCTGGGTCCTCAAAGTTGTAATCATCGTTGAGTCTGAAAACAGGGCACCTTTTTCCTTCGAGCATCTGAGCAAGAGGATCAGTGAAGCCCTGTCCCCAGTAAAGTGCTTCATTCAAGTGCTTCTGAGATTCAGAAGGCTTGGTAGAAAAACTGACCAGAGGTTTTAATCCCAATTATTATTAATATAATACCTTCAGACCACATTTTCACCTTATGGCATGATGTCAACAATTCAAAATAAAGTTTCCAAGATAAGCATTTACCCCCTCCTCTCCTTTTTAAAAATGTAAAGCCAAGATGCTTTCAGCAACCACAAACATACAACACTAATTAATTCATTGCAAGGGCTGGCACTGAATTATTCAAAACTGTCCCCATATCCATAATATAAAACTGAAGGCAGATATTTACTAAGGGTTGAGTGGAGCAGCCTCTATATCATATGACAATCACTGAAAAGCTTTTGAATTTGACAGAGTCGTGCTTTAAATCTTTAGTAATGACAAGAAATTGCTTTTAGGACCCAGAAGTCACTCGTACCATGTCTCTGAGATGCAGAACAGGAAGCACAAAAATATAGGGAAGAGGAGGAGGCTGGTTTTCCTCCCCTGCTACTTGGGTATGACAGTGTAAAATTCAGAGAGGGAACTATTTTGACTTGGGTAATCCACAGCTTTGCACATTACCACCCAACATGCCAAGGTAGAAGGGAGTAAAGACAACAAGGGAAAACTTGGAGGAAAACACGATGCATAGCCCTTAGTCTACAAAGGGAAGAATTTGACCATTGGTGTTACTCTCACTGTAGAAGGGAAAGTTGATTTGTTGAGAAATCAAACTAAGCCCATTTGAAAAGGCCACAAGTTCATGGGAAATTGAATTGCATCTATTTACATGTTTTAAACAAAGATTGAGTATTGTAGTTTAAGAATCTATAGAGCAGGAGATATAAAATATTTCAACAAATTAATGTATGCTTGCAAATTAAGTGGTTAAAATGGTTACATTTTAACACACACAAATTATATTATTCATGACACTAATGTACAACCACTAGCAAAGTCTGTATCTAATTTTTGTAATGATGTATCTGATCACTGCTGAATATGTGTAGCCCCAGATTCAGAATTCCAAATTTTTTATGAACCAAGAGCTCAAGTAGACTCAGGAATCGGCAAAAGTCCAAGAGCTACTTTATCTAGGACAGTCTTATTGGAGCAAAAACCTCACCATGTACTTTTCCTCATTGAAACTATTAGTTTTATCTTCTAGGCTAAGAAATCTGGAATAAAGGAGTTCTGTGGTTTTCCTGTATCCCTGTCAACACAGATGGGTTTGTGGATTGTTCTTGATGAAAATATCTGCCATTTATGAAGCACTTACTATATGCTAGGGCCTGTGCTAAGTGTGATATATATATATACACACATATATATACACACACACACATGCCTCATAGGATCTTTGTATGGGCTAAATATATGTAGCCCACATAAAGATCCTATGAGGCACATATTAATTATTATTATGCCCTGTGGAGATGCACAAACTGAGGCCCAGACCATTCACATAACACACTAAGATCTTTGCACTATTAAGTGTGGTGTCCCAGACTGTAGTTCAGTCCCAGAGGCCATCCTTTCAACCTTTACTCAAGGAAAATGCTATGCCCTCACTGTGCGTGGATCCATTTCACAGATCACTTCTAGAAGGCCTGCTTGGTGGGAACACCTGCAGGGCACTCACTGAAAACAGTCTGAAGACTTGTGGTAAATCGCCCACCCAGCTGGAGACCTCAACAGGAAATTGGAGTCATTTGTAGGAAAATGGAATCCCTGAACTATGGTTCTCTGAACTGTAGCCCACGAAACATGTCAGCACAGCTTCGAGACCAATTACTTTCTTTCAGTTTAGTGGATAAATGAAAGGCGTGTGGGGAAAAGTGATGAGAGAAGAAAAGTGTAGCCATAGTTTGGGGGCTTCCAGGGAGATGAGCAAAGCTTGCGTACAGATCTCAGAATGAAACTGATTGGCAACATAATTTTTATGAAAAGTGATGAGTGATACTACCAACAAGAAAAAAAGAAGCAAGCACACACCAAAAAACAACAACAGCAAAAAACCCCCTAGTTTACCTTAGGAATGAATTACCTTGCCATCACTGAAATGTGACAAGACTTTTAAAGCTCTCGTCTTGAAAATGTTACATGTGTTTAAAATTTTATTTTTAATTAAATATTTTTTCTTAACTGGCTATAAGTATTTAACTTTGCAATTGGTTCTCATTCCAAGGAAATCTTTGTGGATCCCTTTTTTGGCTAATGGTAGAGTGTGGTATGTGGGGGGGATAGTATCAAGAAGGAAAGAAACATACTGGAAAATAGTAAGACATTACATTCTTTTTAGATATCCAATTTTGCTAAACTTGTTGACAGTCAAAAATGCCCAGAAAATATGGGCTGAGTTGTTTTTGATTGCTGTTTGAATAACAGATTAATTTAATAATCAGTAGGATATTGAATGACGAAAATTATTGGTTAGAGTGGCCAAACCACCAACCCTAATGACATTCTTATGTAAATTCTTATTTTCTTTTAGGCTCCTGTGTTCTTAATAAACCCTATATTTTTGAAAATCCTTTTTTAAACATTTTATACTGTCCCTCTGTGTCATAATATATCTGTTTATGCTATAGATAGATAAATGTCCACTTTTGGAGTTGCCAATTTTTAGGTTTCTATTTAGAGCAACTGAGTCACCTCTTGATGTGTTTTCCATGTAAAACCATCTAGTGATTCTGGAAACAAGATACAGAAATAGAGTTGGGAACCGCTGACTTTAGCCTTCAAAATCTCTGAAGACCAAAAAGACTTCTACTATATGGCTAGAGCCACCTGACATGGTTTCCTGAGTTCCAGCAAAATGGTTAGACACCAAGAGACATCGGATCTCTTCCAAGAGATGGGCAGATTGTTAATGGCAATGCAAGAGCAAACTGCAGCTAAAGCATGTTCCCGTGGGAAGTTATTTGGGATCGCTGCTCTACGGTTTGCCGTTGCTTGTGGAGGAAAGTAATCGCTGCCTTGAGACTGGTTTGTAATGGACACAGTTTTGTATGTTCTATTGCGGAAGGCGAGATGTTTTTCTATGAAAAAGATCTTAGTGCGTAATTTCTGAAATACTATAATTTTCACCAAAATCAGTTTCCAGCTCATTCCTCGCCAAATGCTGTAGAATTGTGTTATTTTTGAATGTTGTTGCGCCTGACCTGAAGTTACCTATGAATTTGGTCAAAAATTAGTAACCATCTTATAGAACTAGATGTGAAAAATCTCATTCCTTACAAGCAAAAGTGGACAAATTTCTATGTGAATTAGATATAAAGTACATATGCAAATTTGGCTTTCTCATTGCCACCGATCATATTGGCCATTGGACTGAAACATCTGTGAGCCAGCAAGAAGGGAAAGAAGACAAAAACCAAATAACATTATTTTCCTCCTTAACATTTCACATTCCAAGAATGCAAAGATCATACAAAATTCAAAATAATATCTTCATAAATACTTTATTAAATACTCAGATGTATCTTCTAATAAATTCTATTTCATAAAATGGAGCAAGGAAGGACAAAGAGAAAGGGATAAATGAAAAACAGTAAAAGGGCTCAATTCTTTAAAAGTGCCCAAGAAACCATCCATGAGTCTGCTTTTTTCTGTTACATGAGCATTATATTAATGTCACATTTTTATAACACAGCTTCACAAAGATTTTTGAATTAGAAATAAAACTAGTCTTAAATTGATTTCTCATCTAAGTAATTACTAAATCGATCTGTCCACTTCTAATCCCTAAAAAGAAGAGGAGGAGAAACAAATGAGTGTTTTGCTCTGTCAGGACCAGAGCGTGTGTGTGCTGGGGAGGGGGAGAGGGAAGGGACAGAGGCTGGCAAAGGGCTGTCTGAATCGGGGTTTCTGTTTCAAGAGACCACCATTGTCACTGCTCTTGCTGTCATTTCTCTCATCATCTGGAATCTGATCTTTTTTCCTTCTCCCCTTAAAACCTTTCCTATTCCGCGCTGCTGTCAGGGCATTTGAAGTCTTCAAAGGACAGTTCTCTTTGAGGAGCAAAAGGGCAACATGCCTTGGCCCTTGATCATTTCTCGTATCCTCTCCCATCTCTCCTCACCTGCAATTCTATGTTCCAGCTTCTCTGAACAATGTGTTGAAAAAACACACTTTCTCTCGGCTCCACTATGGTCTTCCCTCTGCCTGGACATGGTTACCTGGACCTGCCTCATCCTGGCACTGTTTCTTCCAGGGACCCTTTCTTGACCACCCAAGGCCCCCTTCTGTGCTCCCATGAGGCATTTACTCTCGAATCACGGCACTAACCATGGAGTGTTGAAATTGCCTGGTTACTTGTCTGCAAAACCCATGAGGGCCGGAATCCTGTGTGTCGTTCATGGCTGTCTCCTCAAAGTGTGGCCCAGTGTCTGGGATATAACACATGATGATCAAGAAATGTTTACGTGAGTCCTGAGCTATCTTTAATTTTTTTCCTAAGGCCCTATTTTGTTTTCTGAGCTATTTCTTTAGAGATCACCTTCAAGGTCATAAATACATCAGCCCTCATATTTTATTAACTGAATTGCCATCTCACAAATTAGTGATTTGAAACAGGCAAGATCTACAATGTTAGAAATCAAGAGATGTTAGAAAGAAATCTTATGGTAAGTGTGGGTTGCACTTAAAAGGGGACAGGTGTGAGGGGGCTTCCAAGGGGCTTGAGATGTTATTTCATTTCTTAACCTGAGTGCTGGTTAGACAGGAGTGTCCCCTTTGTGAGAATTAACCAAGCTGCAAACTTAATAGTTTAGACACCTTTCTGTATGTGTTAGACTGAAATCAAAGGTTTACTACAAAAAAGAGAAAGGAAAATAAAAGAAAAAGCACAAGTCCCCATTTTTCTCCCTCCCTGAAGCCCTGAGTCTGTATTGTTTTGCCCTGCAGTTTATGACTGAGCTATTGGGCGGTGGTCTTGAAATAAAGCTTTGAAAGGAAAATCTTCCCAAGCCTGCAGTATCTTTTTATTGCTGCCAGCAAACTGTGCAAGGCCTCACTCAACTTCCCCATCTCCTGTGAGTCTTCTGCCCAGCATGGAATCATCTGAAACAGACTAGCCATGACTGGTGTAAATACCCTCAGCTTCAACTTTGTATCTTACCCACCTTTGCATTTCTCAACGTGCCAGTGCAGTTTCTAGACCACAGCAGGAATGCAGTGACCACCTATTCCTATTAAATGAAAGATGTCTTTACTTTGAAATCTTTAGGTCACTTAATTTAGTCAAAATGCATTCATATCTTTGTTTTCTAATAAGGAAAAATACTGGTAATCCCCTCTCTTGGTTCTGTTTTTTTACTTAGAATAGAAATAAGCACCCTAACTTGCTCTACTAAATATAATTGCCTATTATTCACTGAGAGATATCGACCACCTCATGGAGTTTGTAGTTATGATGATTGGGGGTACAGTGTCCATTTGGTTAAAAAGGTTCTCAATTGTTATAAGATCAGTGGTATCTACTTCACAAAACCATAGAACCATGAATTATCAACCCTTAAATTATACATGACCTGTGATCATCTGAGATACAGGTATGTTATACCTTTTTTTATGGGGAATTCTATAGTAGTGTAATAACATTAGACTATGAAAAGGAATATTCACATTTTTACTGAGTGATTTAAGGGGGTTATAAACTATATATATATATATATATATACACACACACACACACATACACGCATATACATACACATACATGTATAGTTATAGTTATAGTTTCAGTTAACTATAACTATAGTTATAGTTTCAGTCTATTCAGGCTAGGTAATTTATAAATTACAGAAATGTATTGCTCACAATTCAGGAGGCTAGGAATTCCAAAATCAAGGCATCAGCAGATTCAGTATCTGGCAAGGGCTTATTTTCTGCTTCAAGATGGGGCCTTCTAGCTGCGTCCTTACATTGTGAAAGGGGCAAACAGCCCCCTCAAGCTTCTTTTATAAGGGCACAAATCCCATTCATGAGGGCAGAGACTCACATTGGGGATTAGGTTTCAGCATTTGAATTCTGGAGGGAAACCAACATTCAGGCCATAGCATTACGCATGTATTAAATGTCACCATTTACTGAGGACTTACTCTGTTCCAGGTGTCATTCTAAATTCACCACACAGACTTTTTCATTTAGTTCTTACAACAAGCCCATGCTATGCTTGCTATTATTATGTGCCAAATTACCCAGGAAGGAGCTTTAGAGAGTTAAGGTTCTTGCCCAAGATCACAGTATAGTAATAGTCAGGACTCACATTCCAAACACTCTGCTTCCAAGGCTCCTGCACTAACCCACTATACTTGAATACTTTCTTCTGGTGGCTCTAGACCGTCCCCAGGCAGAAGAGTAAACTGTGACATGGTAGATTGGTCAAATGCAGAAGCAATCCTGCTTTAAACACTCAGACACACTAGATGAAATAGCAAAACAACACAAACATGTTTAAATATAAAAGAGCTTACAAGAAAAAACATTAAAAGCCAACTTTTATATTTCCTGCTAAGTATAAAAAACTGATAATCCAGCACTCTTTGAAGCTCTGAATAGGAAACACAGCATTGCCTATGAGAAATCAAACTTCAAGCCTAAACTACATGCTGCTTAGGAAAAATATTTACTGAAATTATATGGTGCAGAAATTCCTAAATATAAAGACTTACATAATTATTCCCAGGGAGCCAATACTAATAGGCTATGTGATAGAAGCCCAAATGGAAATCTATTATGAAGAGAAACTCAAACTCTATTCTGTTCCAAGAGTAATGATTTTTAACAGTAAAGATCAGTTCACAGTTAAAAATGAAAAAATACATGAGCAAATAATTTATCAGGAAAGAAAGCAGACAAATGAAAAAAGATGATTGGTATCCCCAAAATTTAAACTACTAAAACAATCTTAAAAGGATATTATAATTTGGTACAGAGAACCTAAGGACAAGACTCCACATAAAAGGAAAACATACTTTTAAAAGAAGCAACTAAAACTTCTAGAAATAAAAAGAAAGTCATCCATATTAAAAACAAATGTATTTTTAAAGCAGCAGACCTGATATAATCAAAAAAGTGAGCGAACTGTAATATGAGTTTAAAGAAATTATCCAGAAAAAAGCATACAAACAAATAGAAATACATTTATATATGGAATCAGTTCAGTGAAATTTAAAAGCATTCGAGAGAGTGAACACTGCAAAAGCCTTCAGAGAAGGGGAAAATGCCAGACTACTTATGAAGGTGCAAAGCTAAGTCAGAAGATAATGGAATAGTATCTTCAAAACATTTCAGTTTAGATGCTATGGAGTTAGCGCTGCAGAGCACATATTAAGTTAAATAAGGCATTTAGACAAAGAATGACAGAATTTATCACACCCAGATAATTCTTGAAAAAACTTATAAAGTACCATTTAAAAAAAGTATTTTTTTTAAAGTCATGGTGAGTAGACTGGTGAAAAAGCAGCTAATCATGTAGGTGGTAACAATAATAAATTATTTAGTGGGTTAAAAAACACAGTAGAACTAAAATGTTAAAAATATTATATGAAAGAGATGGGATATAGTCCAAGTAAAGGGTTCTAAAGAGTTTTTGTTCTAGAGGAGGAAGGGGATCTTCACCAATTTAAACAAGTTAAAAAGACAAAGTACTAAAAGAATAGAAGGTATATTTTACATGCTATTAGAATAAGGGGAAAAGGATTAGGGAAAACTCAACCAATCCAATAGAAGGCAAAGAAGCAAAGAAAAAACATGGGAGATACAAAGCATATAACATGATGGTAGAAATAATCCATACTTGTCAGTAAGCACAATAAATTTTAAAAGATTAAATCTACCAGATAATAGACATAATAAAATGTCAAATCCAGTTATATTCTATTTATAAAACCAAGTCCTAGTACAAAATGAAAACAATAAGGGTTGAAAATATAGGGAAGGGGAAAATATACCTAGGAAATATTGCCAAAGAAGAGCTAATGTACCTATGCTATTAGCAAAACAAATAGACATTAGGGCACAAAGCACTTTCATGTATAAAGAGGGTTATTACACAGTGATAAAAGGAGGGATTTATTAGGAAGCTGTAGTAGTCTTGAACAGGAATGCCTGTGGTAACATAACTCAAACTATAGAAAGCAAAATGAATTGAATAGTATAAAGGAGTTGAAAAATCTATAATCCTGGTGAGAGATTAATTGACATCTAAAATAGAATGAATAAAAAAGGGAAGGTTTCCCAGCAGTGACAGCAGTTATGAGGAAAACAAAAGAATAGAAAAAAATATATATAAGAAGAAAAAAAAGGGAAGGTTTGAAACACAATTAACACAGTTGGTCCAATGGATATATATTGATCCCTATACTCAGCTATGAGAGAATGTAACCCACTTTCAAAAACACCTAGACAATACTAGAATACAAATCAAGTTTTCACACATACTTAAAAAGATGTGTTATACGGATCACAGGACCATTTAATCAGACATAAATAATAAAATGTTAGCCTTATCACCCATATATTAAGAAATTCTAAAACACTAAGAACTTACAGACAAAAATGATAAAAATTAGAAAATTGTTGGAACTAAATAATAAAGAAAGCCTTATATATTAAATTTATAGAGATATACTGGAATGCAGAGAGAAATTTATACACATGCAAATGTCTGTATCTACGGATATATAGTAAAGCTGAAAAGCTAAGCATCAAACACAAAATGTTAGAAAATAAAACCAGGGTAAACCCCCAAAACACAGAATAAAGACAAAACAAAAAACAAATATATTTCTGGCAGTGTGGAGAGGGAGAGATGGAGGAAAGGAGGCAGGAAGAGAGAGAGAGAAAAGAGAAGGTGGAGAGAGAGAGAGAGAGAGAGAGAAAATCAACTAAAAACTGTTTAAAGGGGCAAAATTACAAATATGGTAGCATTTTTAATCAAAAGAGAACACTACTAACAAATGCATGTAATAAACTTAAAAAGTGAGATGGTGTAGGCAATTTTCTAAGGAATATAATTCCTAAAATCACTTCAAAAAGAAACAGAAAATCCAGAAATATCTAACAACAAAAGAAACTAATTTAGTAGTTATAAATTTACACACACATAAAAATCCCATTAGTCATTGATAACTTTTGTGGGTTGTACCAAACCTACAAGAAACAGACACTGTTATTCCATCTTATATGAAATGGTATAAATATTACAGAAAGAGGGAAATTCTCTAAGTAATTTTCTGACAATAAAATTACCTTAATAAAAAAGGCAAATTACAGTTCAAGAAAGCAAAAATATAGCCACTTTCCTTTTGAACATAGATAGGAAAATTCATAGTATAATATGAGCAAAATGAATTTAGCAATATCTTTAATATATTTTTACATATTTTTTTGTAATCATGACAGTGAAGGTCCACTTGGGAAAGCAAGTGTGTTTTCACATTGTATAACCCTATCTACTATTAAAGATACTTACAGCATATAGTTTTATAATTATAATTTTAAAAAATTATATCAGTATATCTCATCATATTAAAAATTAAAGAAAATCATTTTAGTAAAAGATGTAGAAAAAATTTTTAATAAAGTTCAACATCCATTAATGTTTCAAACTATAAAAATAGCAACAAAAACTCCTGCAGAAGTTTTCTTTAACCTAATAAATGGTTAAATACCAAAAACTTATAGCAATTCTGGAAATAATAGTAATGGTTGTATAACATTGTGAATATTCTTAATTCCCTTAAATGCTTTAAAATGGTAAATTTTATATATTCTTTATATTTTATTACAATTAAAAAAACTCTTTAGCCAGCATTATACTGAACATGTAATTATTAGAAGTACTTTCTTTAAACTGGAAATGAGATATGGTTGCCTAATCTCATTGCTTTTATTCAACAATGTATCGGAAGTCCAGTGCAATAAAAGATAAAACAATACTTAAGTATGGAGATAAAAAAGGAAAATGTTCATAAATGATATTAGTGTCTATGCAAAAATTCCAAGCATCTATATACAAACTATTAGATCTCAAAGAGCATTTAGCAATTTGTTGATTATAATATTCAATATACATATGCTAGTAATTACAAATTAGAAAAGTAGTTTCAAATATATACTATTTATGATTAAAAAACTATAGGCTGTCTAGATATAAATACAATAAAATAAAGTTATAAAACTGTATTAAAAGGCATAGCAAAAGACATGTAAATAAAGATATATACTTAGTTTATTAATAGGAGTGTAATATTATAAAAGATGGCCATTGTCTTCAAATTAATCTATAACTTACAGAAATTTAAATCAAAACCCTATCAGAATTCATAGAAATTAACAGGCTGATTCCAAAATTAACATGACAGAGTAAAGAGCCAAGAATAACCAAGACAACTTAGAAGAAGTATAAAGAAAGGATACTTGTTCTCTTAAATGCCAAGCCATATTATAAAGCTATAATAACGAAAGAGACATGGTATTGACATAAGTATTAACAAACCATAACATCTGGAAACATCTGCATATAGATGGGAACTTAGCCCGTGACATGGGTATCATAATAAACTCTTGGGAAAATAAAGACTATTCAATAAAAAGTGTGATTTAACTGGCCAATTATATGGAAAAGGACTAAATTAGAACTCCACCTCATGCCACATATACAAATTCCAGAGGGATTAAAGTTCTTAATGTAAAGGTAACACATTAAAGTATTAAGAATAAAAATATAAGAGAATATTATCCTGATCTAAGGGCAGAGGAGAATTTTTTACCCAAAGCACAGAATGCACAGATCATAACAGTATACATTGCACTAGATTAAAATAAAAATGGAAAAAACAAAACTACTCATTGTGCAGTTGTAGTCCCAGCTACTCAGGAGGCTGAGCAGGAGGACTGTGTGAGCCCAGAAGTTCATGACCAGCCTGGGCAATATAACAAGACCCTTTCTCTGAGGCAAAAAAATAAAAAAGACATCTATAAAAAGTGAAGAGGCAGACATGGAATAGGAAAGCCATATATAATATAATACATACAAGTGTAGAGAAATAGTATCCGAAACAGAATGGACACCCAACAAGGAACTTCCAATTGGAATAAAGAGGGCAGAAACCCCAAATGATCAATAAAAATATTAAAAGAGGCTCAACCTCATCAGTAACCAGGGGAGATACATATTAAACCACTGAGACACGGGCTTGGTGCCTTCCATAAAGATAACTAAGAATATTCCTGGAATAGCCAGCTGAAATTGCCAACTGTCAACTGGGAAAATGCCAATTAGGATTTGTCCAACATCAACAAACTTGACTAAAAATCTCCTGCATTCCAGGATTCATATTCATACATTGTGAATGCTTCCCAATCTCTAAATGATCTAACAAAACCAAGTGATATTTCTCCCAAGCTGACAGAAACGCTTCCCTAGCAGGAGGGCAGCCATGTTTCTGCCTGCCGGTGTAACCGTGTGCATGTCATCACGTCGCCACACTGGCCCATGCGGGAGAGGTCTGTCCTGGGCAGAGAGGTGGCGGGTGGGGATTGAGTGGGGACGGCTTACTTGGAGCAGTCTTCGCAAGCAATGTTGCCTGTGGTCTCCTTGATGGTGCGCTCAGAGACAAATGCTGGATATTCAGTGTCACAAGGCTCCAGGGTCTGTTTCAATTTCTGGGCTGTAGAAATACAGAGGGAAAAAAGATAAAGAACCCAAGGCACCGGCTCAATATTGTGACTGGCAGTGCACAACAACTCAGAACGCAGTTCTGCTTCTGCTGCTCTGTGATTTTTCTAGGCTCAGCATAATGCATTATTTTCTAATTAGTCAAGTGATTTCATCTGCCAAGCAACTCTATAAGCTATAATTCCTCCAGCAGTTGTGCTGGCTTGATCAGCTATCATTTATGCATCACAAGAATTCTACTTTCTGGGACAACATCAATCACTGGGTCCTCTGACCTCAGACTTACTCAAACTTAGCAACAACATATATGTATATCTGAATAAGTGTATAAAATATAAGTTGTACCATATTATTTAGGGTTAGACAAAGGTCATGATACAATTGCATGGTTTTATTATAGAAAGAAAATTGAAATATGAAATAGTAAAATGTGTAATGTCTTTGAAGCACAGCCATGCACCAAATCCTACTATTATGAAGTTCCTTGTTCAACAATATACCATGTCAGTTTTAAAGCATGAAATAACCCTGGTATGTGGATGAGCACATAGTAGGTGCTTGGTAAAGGCTTGATGTTGATTAAATTATTTAAACAAGTTATGCTCAGTGGACAAGATTCAAAATCTCTCTAAGTCTCAATTTTCTTATTTGTAAATTGGGGATAATAAAGCTCTATCGGAGGTTGATGTGAGAAGTAAATGAAACAATATATGTCAAGTACCTAGTACAGTACCTGGAACATAATGAGTGGTAAGTTAATGTTAGGCGATAATAATAATAATAGCAACAGCAACAACAACAACAAAAACAACACTAACATTCTAATGTAACCATTGTGACATTAAAATGGTGACAATGATGATAGGTACTATAGCATAGTAGTTAAGGGTAAAGACTATGAAATAAGAGAAGTTTGGAGTATGAATCCCTGCTCTGTTGCCTCTAGCTAATCCTCAGTATTCTCACCTGTAAAATGGGTATGCTAGTGGTACATGTACTCTTCATGGGAGGTCTACCCAGTAACACTTCCCCAATAGAATGCTCATGGGTTTCCAATAAGCCACCCTTTGTAAAAAGCTTTTCACTGGTGTTTTAATATAGAAATAATATATATAATTTACATTTATAATTCCAAATCTCAATAGAATTTTAACAAAATGATGTGTGGACAAAGTTTCAAATGATTGGATGTCAGAAGCGTGGGTAGATATTTTATAGACTGTCTGTCTGGGATGCTGCTAGCACTAGGTGAGCCATTAGTGCTACTGCATGCAAAACAATTGTTTAGTAACAATCAAATAATTGTCCAGTGATCAGGAAACCATTCCAAACATTTATATCCTAACATGATTATTTCTTATATATGGGCTTTTCACTGAACTTTAATTATTTTGAAGAAATTGGTTGGGAGTTTGAGGTTGGAGCATAATGCATTGCAATTTGTCTTATTTAAAACAAAAGAAAGTAGACTCTTAATCAGCTTTCTGAGTCAGAACATGTGATTTTCAGGAACTGGATATTCAGTATCACGGTTAAGGAGAGATGCCCATGGCAACCTAACGGGTTGTTCTGAGGAATAAATAAACTAAAGCTTGTGCAGCTCATAACAGTGTGAAGCACACGCACACTTTGATCCACGTGCACGCACACGCGCACACACAGCCTTGATGGTCTTGGGGAATGTCACCGCCTACATGCCAGAGCTGGCCGGCTGAGCAGTAGCCAGGAGCACAAATTCCAGGGGCGAGCCTGCCACAGCTGTGTGACATCGGTGAATTTCTAACCTTTCTACACCTTACTGTCCTCGACTACAAAAGAGAAATAACAGTACCAAGCCCATATGGTTGCTAAAGAGTCAAATGAATTACATGGAAAGTAACTGGCACGTTGGGGGTGTTATGTAAGCGTATGTTCTTAATGCCACCAGAGGTCTACGCATTCATGGTGTTTTCTTATGTCGCCGAGTCCTCCGACTGCCAGCCTTTTAAGCCATTGCTTTTTGGTGGGAAAACCGCGAGGCTGGCTGCCTCCCTCCTGCTGACCCCACTGCCTGTGTGCGGCTGGCGGCTGCCATCCCGCCAGCACGGGGCCGGTTGCAGACACCGGCCCGTACCCAGGCGTTAAATACCTGCTGAATACATGAATGATCTTCCTGAATGGCATTTTTCAAGCAAATAAAATGGATGAGAAAATGTAAGAAGCTCAGTCCCTTATGACAAACTGCTTGCTGTTCAGGTGGAAGGTGAGGTGAGTTTCTATGTTCCAGGCCTGACAGTAACAACACAGATAGGCACATGGTGAGAATGCCATTTTCTTCCCAATTCTTTTCCCTCTGTTTTGTAAGGAGGATATCTTTGTTTGATACTAGGTGGTTTTTACCATGTTTATTTCCTTTTTCCTTCTCTCTTTCATTTGCTCTTCTCTCCTTTTAATCTGGAGAGACCAAACATAAAGCTCATAGTATGTGGCTACAATTTGGTAATGCTTTTCATGTTCATGGTTCTTATTTTTACAGTTGATTTCTCTGTATAGCAAGTGACTTTGATTTTCAATTTAAGAAGCTTCATTTCCATATTTAAATTATTAGCATTCCAAAAAGTGAGTCCATGAAAATGAAATAAAAATTAGGTATACCGGAGCACAGATTATAAATGGATATGGCACAAATGTGCGAACAACACATAAAACCCTAACAATGGCAACAGCTAAATGTATTAAGAAACCACTGTGTGCCAGGCACCATTCTGCTTTGTGTGTGATAGTTTGTTTAATAGGAAAACACGGCACTGTTAAAAATAAACTGTGAAGTATGGACAATTGTTATCTCTGTTCTGCAGAAGGTGAATGAGGAGAAAGGACTGGGGTAAATTGCCCAAATTCATACATTCAGCATGTGGCAGAGCCAAAATTTGACCTTGAGCTGTCCAGTATGTATATGCTAACTGCTCTGTGAAGTTTGGCCAATGAAAAAAAATAAGAAAGGTCTTTGGGTCAGGCTATGGCAGGCAGCACACGGGATTTAAATAAGCCTGGCAACTGCACCATCTCTAATTCCCATTGTCTGGGCCCGGTTACAATGGAATGAGTTCAGTACTCTCGATGGCAGACTCATTGGCTCTGATCCTTTCTGGAGATGAAATTCTTTTCCTTTGCCAACTGTAGGGCACCCGATGCTGATGTGGTGATAAATTGCTGAGTCTGTTTGTAGCACGACTATAGATCGGCTAGAAGTTGCCTGATGTGCTTTTGGGAAGCACATGAATTATCATGCTAAACCATGGCCACATTTAATCTAAATAACATAGCTTTGTATGAAGACTTTTCTTTGTCTAGAGTGCTATAGAAAACACCACATGTCCATGCCACTCACTACTGTTTATCTAGGGAATTTCAAACCAATAACCAAGGCTGCCGGCAATCTATTGGTTACTGAATTTCAACTCTTAAGGCATTCATATCTCACCATCTTACAAAGGTGTAGGTTCACGAGGGTTGTGGAGCTCAGCTAGGCTGATTCCTTCCTTTTCCAGAAGGGAAAACTGAGGCTCAGAAAGAAGACACAGCCTGCCTTGAGTCTCACTGAGAGTGTCTCATCACAGTCCTCCTTGGCTTACACAGCAGACCACTGACACCACCATGTTCATAGCACACACTCACTACATGCCAGCTATGGTGCTGGGGCCTCTGCACAGACACAGTCTTCATCACCACGTAGTGAGCAAGGCCCTGCACTATCCCATTGCGCAGGTGAAGAAACCAAAGCTCAGAGACACGAGGACGCTGCCCAGAGTCACCCTGCAGCGAGTGGTGGAGTCCAGATGCAAGCCCGGCACTCGCACTCTGGAGCCTTCACTCCGGCCAGCACAGAGCACACTGCCTGCCTCCCACACAGCTCCACTGGAGATGTCACTGTGACCTATCACTCACTCACAGCAAAGCACCCAATGGAGCATCTGCACAATAGAGTTTCTTTAATTTCCCCTTAGCAACAAATGTCCCTGATGAGAATAACTGACTTGGGTTCACAGTAATTATGTGCAGACAATTGGGAATGAATAGATTTGCCATTTGAAAAGCCTTCCTCGTTTTTTGTCTCTATGAATGCACCCCCATTCACGACCAGGTGCCAGCAAGCTCCATTCTCCTTGTGCAACTTCACCAAAATGATACCTTTGTGATAATCAAGAAGAAATGGGCTTCCACAGTCCCCTTCATTAAGGAAATGAAGCAGATAAACAGTGTAATTATGGATTCCACTTTTAGCTAAAACAAAGACGTATGTCTCAGCTCAGGGTCTTTATCTAGCGAGGGAACAGTAAATTTAGAATGAAGAAACCTTGCAAGCCAGTATTGTTTGGTGCCTGAAACTTCCCTCTCCTTACGCTGGGTCTAGGATTTGCATTTATATTCAATAAGATATTCCAATGACAGCAATCCTGTGGCTGAACTGATTCACCTCCATGTGACTTGGTTTCTCCATCCCTAGAATGGAAAGAGTCGTACTCTCTTTGCCCGGGAAATGGCGGAAGCCCTGGACGAGTGCTCTCCGTGCTGCCCTGGCTCGCGCCCGGGCTCACGGAGGAGCCCCGCTCCACCACCCTCCTGCCGAGGGCAGGCCTTGCCCCGGGTCTGCGTCCGCTGTCTCTTGGCTGTCTGACTCAGAGAGCTCTGGTGACAAATTCTAGCAGCACCCACCTCTCAGGTATGTCGAAGGGATCTGAAGAGGACGTACGTGTCAGATCTCTGGAGACGGCCAGCACCCGCACCAGCGCGCCGAGTGTCAGCCGTGTCCTTATTTGACAAGGACCGTCTACAGTCCGTGGAGACGAGGCCTCCCAGCCCGGCAGTGGAATGAGAGCACTTGTTGAAATTAGCTATGAAGGGTCTTTTAAAAAATCTCCCTCAGACAGGAAACAGAGAACTAAGGTAGCAGCACATTATTTCTCTTAGCTAAAGGTTTGACCACTGTTGGTCCAGCTGTGGGGTGGCGGGTGGAATTTCAAAACAGGAACCTTCACAAGTGTGCCTGGACTTTATGACTGCAGCGGCCATTCCCTCCTCCCTATTCACTGTCCTCTAGCCTACACCCTCGGTCTAGGCCAGGGTTTCTCCACAGTGGCACTACTGACATTTTGAGTGGGATACTTCCTTGTTGTGGGGGCTTTTCTGTGTGCTGCAGGATATTTAGCACATCCCTGGCCTCTACCCACCAGATTCTAGTTACAAGCCCCTCCCTGAGTTATGACAACCAAAAATGTCTCCAGGCATTGCAATGCTCCCCTCCCCCTCCCCCTCCACCAGTGGAAAACCATGCCCTAGACAAAGATCACAATGACCGGTGCTCAACCAAAACTCCCAGCTAATTGTTGTCAATCTGAAGAAACAAAACAAGACTGTAGGCACCTATGGGGTGTGGGGAGGTGTATAGGTGAAGGTGAGAGTGAGGGCGTGGGAGAGGAGGCTGGCATGAAGGAGAGGGAGCACCTTCATCAGGTGTGAAGAATGCCAAAAGATAAACCGCTGCTGATGACCAGCGCACTGCCCTCAGCACTGCGCACACCCCTAAGAAATAGCAGGTGTCTTAGCCAAAACCACCACCACCCAAAACAGGAGCGCTCCACCACGGGCTAGCCCAGGGAGAGCGCGCACATGGGCTTTGCATGTACTGCTTAATTCATGTCTCACAACCGCATTATGTCTACTGCTTCCTCTGTTGACAGATGAGGAAACCAAAACCCAAAGAGACCAAGCAACTTGCCCAGGACCTCACAGATGGCAAGAAGCAGAAAAAGGCTGCCTGACTTCAAAACCAGGGCACTTAATCACTAAGCTAAACTAGGCTAAATAGCACACAGCCTGCTTCAAAGGGAATGGGGACACACAAGCCCCATTTAGTAGGTTCCTTCTCATCTTTCTTTGCCAAATCACGTGCAATTTTAACAAAAGCGAGTTCACACCATAGGTGAAATTTCCTAACTCACATTTTGGTCTCTGTTTGTTGACTCCCCTGACTGCCAACCCTATTTAACTCTATGCCCCTTCTCCCTGATTTGTTGACTCTTTGGTGTACATAAGAGTTTTGTATCTTGGGTTTTGTTTTGTTTTGCTATATCACTTAATTTCACAAACATTTTTGTTTCATTAGAAAGTTTTCAGAAACAGATTAATATTCCTTTCTGTGAATGGGTTGTAATTTATTTTCAAATGGACTTTATTGTTAGACATTTGAAGAGTTAGCAGTATTTACAATCATAAATTTCCTAGTGATGATCATCCTGTCCTAGAAACCTTCGTTCCCATCTCAGTTTATTTCCTTAGGCTAAATTTCTAGAAATGGGATTTGGAACTGGTCTTGCTGCCATTCAGAACTGGTGCTGACGAGCAGGGAGGGGAAGGCTGTGCAAGTCCTGGGGGTCCCCGGGACGCGCACGTGTGTGGAGGAGAGCAGAGCACGGGGCCCTGCTCCACTGGCCTGTCAGCTTCCCAGGGCAGGGCCACGCCCGGACACACGTGCAGCAGACTCTCTGTCATCAGAGGCCACTGACGACGTCAGCATGAGTAGGACTAGAAATTAGAGAGTTCCTGGATCCAGGCAAAATGGGCCTATTTGTAAGTTACACAGAAATGGCTGTGGTGGCTCTAATGGTCATGTCTGGCACAAGAAAGATTTGCTGTGGTATTTAATAAGCAAAGACTAAGCCCCCACTGTGTGCTAAGCCCTGGGTGCTAAGAGATAGTAAGGGCTAAGACATAGCTCCCACCATCAAGGCGTCCAGGTTAGCGTGGAGCACACGCACACACTGAGGCAGTAGTGGAGGGGGCTGGGGAGGTGCTGAGCGGGCGGGGCAGGAGCAAGAAGGGGATGTCGCTATATGTGCCTAGGAGAACTGAGGGAGCCCTCACAGATCATCAGGGTCTTTAGGGGAAGGAAAGGGAAAGCCAGATTAATATATAGCCAGCACGGGGGGGGGGGGGGGGGGGGGGGGGGGGGGGGGGGGGGGATGCTGATACATGACTAATTGATCTCTTTCTAAGAGACACATATTAAAATAGTAAGAAGTATAGCAATGTGCTAGTTGCTGGCATCAAGACAATGAGCATGAGCGAAGGAAGGGAAGAAGGGACATAGTATATCTGAGAAACAGCAAGTGACGGGCAGGCCTGGGGCAGACCACTCGGAGACAGCTCTCATTAAGGAGCACTGGCTTTATAGGCCATCATCATGGTCCTGTTCAACATTGCTGTCACCAGTATAATTACAGCTATCATTTTTTGAGGACTTAATAATTACGTTTCAGTCACTGTGATCAGCATATAACATAATTTAGCTTATCATTACACACACACACACACACACACACACAACTTCCTAAGAAATAAATTTTATTTTCCCCATTGTGCTTAGTATGGGGAAACAGCCTTGGAGAGAGATTAGCTAACTTGCCAAAGGCCGATCTCTGAGCCAGGACTCAAACCTATATTGTCTAACTCCACAACTCATGCCTCTAAAAGTCTCTACTAATTACTGCTAAATCATTAAAGGCATTTGAGCAGGGAGGGTAATATCATCAGATTTATGTTTTATAAGAGTAGTTGTGAAAACAGAAATAAGGTAGTTATCCATTCATTCCATTCATTCAGCCTTAGACATAGGCAGCGTGTCTGTCTCCCTCAGATTTTTAGCATAGCGCATGAGCTTTCTGAGGAATTTGCCTTCACAATGTATGACCTCAAAGCCTCAGTTAAGGAAACAGCTCAAAACGTATGTTCAACATGGGTTGAATGAAGCCTGTGGAATTTTTTGTCAGACTGGATGGTTCGGCACTTAGCACAAAGGGTGGCATTTTGCTGACAAAGATGAAAAATCATCACTTTGTCCTGGGGAGTTTTATGCAAGCCAGCACATCCCTGATGAAAAGTCACCAGTGAACCCAGGGTTTATCACTCTGAGCTAGAAAACAGAAACCAGTCACTGCTTACCTTTAGCTGTCATATCAGAGTGCCACCAACTGCAGAGGTTAAATTCCACCAGAAACCTAAACAGATCGTGGAAAAGCTAAGTGTTACTTGGTCATCCATGTCCTGAACAGAACAATGACATTCTGTGTTATTTAGCATTGCTCACCTCATTTGAAAGAATAACATCACAATTTGGAGATATCAACATAGTTTGTGGAGTTACCACCGAATTTTCACCAGGCTCTATCTTACTTGTGAAAGGCTATTTTATCCCCCATGCCAGCCAGACCCTGAGAGCAGCTGTCCCTAGACTCAGAGACTCCTAGCTGTGAAACACCCTGCTGGATGGGCTAAAATAGATTTCGAGTTATTGTTTACTCGTCATTTGCTATTAACACCATCTAGTTTGATTCCTCAGTAAATAGCTAATTTCTAAAGGCCTTTTCCTTCCTTGGTTCAGAAATACAAATAGAATATTCTCCTCTACCTAGACTATGGTCTGCAGGAATAAAGGATGCTTTCAAAATTTATACTGCAACTCAAACTTGTTTACATCTTTCCCTCTCTGCCTCTCCTCACTCTCGTGTATGTGTGTGAAGACAAGAAGACACGGGACAAACTTCTCTTTATGAAATTATGCTACAATGCAACTTCATAAAAATCAGCATTTTTCAATTGCTAGTAAAGAATGCAAAAATAATATAAATCATTCTCCAAATGGATGGACAGAGATCAAAATTCAGTCTTTTACTTTTCAGGCTCATGGCTATTATTCCTAACAGCTCTTTCTCTCAATCAAGTCCCACTACTGGGCCGGGCATGGTGGCTAATGCCTGTAATCCTAGCACTCTGGGAGGCTGAGGTGGGAGAATCGCTCAAGGTCAGGAGTTTGAGACTAGCCTCAGCAAGAGTGAGACCCCATCTCCACTAAAAATAGAAAGAAATTAGCTGGACAACTAAAAATATATGGAAAAACGTAGCCGGGCATGGTGGCACATGCCTGTAGTCCCAGCTATTTGGGAGGCTGAGGCAGAAGGATCACCTAAGCCCAGGAGTTTTAGGTTGCTGTGAGCTAGGCTGACACCACGGCACTCTAGCCTGGGCAACAGAGTGAGACTTTATCTCACAAAAACCCCCACAAAAAACAACAATAATAAAAAATCCCACTATTATGTGTTAATGTGTTTTCTCTGTCTCTTATATGTATGGAGAACTTACTTCAACTTGAATTTTGTTAAATTAATATAGGTTACATTAAGGCAATGAAGAGGACAATGTCTAATTTATCAAATGAGGAGAAATCTGCCTTAATCCCACAGAACTAGAGCCTTAACATGAGAAAATAAGAATGAGAGAGTCTGGTGCACTTTAAACAATCTGGTTTACATGCTCATCCACGAAATTCTTCCCTTTTGTGTGACACAGTCTTTCTATAATGTGTCCAATATCTGGTCTGGAAGTGAAGTCTTTCATCTTTGTGCCATTTCAAGTCTTACTAAGTCACAGATGCATCGAACACCCTTCACACAGGACCATAATATGACAAGATAAACAATGAAATCACACCTAAGGAAAGCTCCTGGCCCTGTCTGACGACCCCACAAACTCTCGCCCCTGCAAACGCTGAGACACCCGAAGTAGCACAGTGGGCAACCACAGCAGTTCATTCTTCTGACCACAGCCCACCCAGGCTGCATGAAAACATCCAGACATCCATGTTGCATTTAACAGTGACCACAATAAATAAATGTGGATTGTGTATTGCAAGCTGTTAGTCTGCTAAACAATGACATAAGGGCGTAAGGACTGATCATGGATAACTTAATAAAAGATAACTTTTTGGTCTCAGTGTTCATTATTTCAAGATGTTCATTGAGGTTATCTTGGAGTATTATGAATCTAATCATTACTGAAAGAATGAAGTGCATTCTTCTAACTCACTTTATAATACAAAAAGAAAATTAATCCTTTTCCCAAAAAATGCAGAAAAGTGTACTTACAAGACAAGTTCCGTCACTATCCATTTTACTGCAGAGAGGAAGGCATTATACGGCTGAAGAGAAGAATTCAATTCATTAAAAACAATGTATCACACACAAAATTTGTAGTTTAACTTAAGGCTTTACATAAAGACAATGTTATTCTTCTAGGGAGATTGATATCATGTTAAAAAACAGTGAAGGAAGAAAATGGTTGGATACTGTATCCCAAAACTAACATTTTAAAACTTTGAACTCCACTGTAGTGAGATGTGATTTAAAAGTAAAATAAACATGATCTAATACAAGGGTTATCACTGGGAGTAAAAAGGAAGTTCAGCAAATGATGCTTAAACATTTACCCCAGGGGCTAATATTTCGCAGCCTAATGCTGAGGGGCTGGAGTCATATAACTAATTTCAAATGGTAATTCACAGGGCTGCCTCGTGGAAAGGAGATTCCCTGTTCTCCATCACTGCATGTCATTCACTGAAATAAGCAAAAATTACATACACTTGATTCTAATGCCTTCCATGAATTATGTAGGATTTAAGCTGCCTTTTCTCACACTTACATATTTGGACTTAAAAAAATGATAACCATATAAACATGTGATTTTATCCTTGCAGAAAATCCCCTTCACTCTATAAAAGAAGGCATTGACAGCCTAATCTTTATTTCAGAATATTTTAATTAAAAAAAGCAGTTGGATTGTTTACTCTGTGATATTTCCTATGTGGATAATTCAATTTCCTGAATTCTGGAAAATACCAAGTCTACCCCTCAGTTGGGTCTTTGTACCTAGGTATGCCAGATATGTGAGCGGACTTGAGAGGCAGGCCATGACATTGGCAAACCCCGGGCTCCTGGGCTCCAGATGTCAGGTCCAGAAGAACCTCAGAACCTTTCCTGGTTGCCTTTAGGTATCAGAGAATTGAAATGCATGCCAAATCCTGGTTTCTGAAGCCATGGCTGCTTAATCCTACCCTCTTAGTATTTAATTATAAGAACTCAAACTAGAAATGGAGGAATTATGCAGTTTTAAATAAAATAAGAACAAATTTATATAACCCTAGCTATTCTCAAAACTTTCCTACTCCAGGCCAGAAAGCAAATGAATAGAACAAGAACAAAAATACTGAGGTTATTCACAGCCCAACCCGATTTCAGACTTTTGTGTATCTCTTGCTGATCTGCCTGAGTACTTCAACATCATTCCCTGGATCAGAGGGCTCTGGGCTCTCAAGAGTAGGGTCAGATAAGGATGTGAACTTTTAATTATTTCCTAAAACCAAATGCAATCTTGTAGCCCTGTGGTTTTGCCATTACATTTCATGGCTTGAAAAATAATCATCTTTCTTTTAAAAAGACTGGGTAGTCAGACCCTGGGACAACTCTGTGTCTTTGTACCTGCTGGGATGGGTGCTGTGTCAGAGGGAGGAATGAGTAAAAGGATTAAGGAAGCTTTGGAGGTTGGGGTGGGGAGGCTATCGGGCAGCTCGCCCCGGGCCGGGGGTAGGCACTCAAGCATCCCATGCCAGACACTGGTCCCATAAATGAGTAAACAAAGGGATTATGTAAATTCAGGGTTAAAAATTGTAAAGGCACATTATCATTCAAAGGGATAAAGCCATTGAGCTTTTAAGCCTAATGATGAAAACATATCTTGGGAACATTTTAAGTCTGGAAATATTCATGCTAAAGTTAGGGAAGATAGGTTTAGAAAGACATGGCGAATCTCATTAAAAAGCTGTATTTTTCAAACTGCCCAACTCTTATAATTGCCTCTCAAAACCTTCCAGCTCTGAGTCGCTTCTTGCTCCCTCAGTGCAGGGAACCATGTCAAATATTTGGTTTTAAGATAATGCCCTTAAGGGCAAATGAGAAGGTGTATATATTTTAAGGCCGAATGGGGCAAATGAGAAGGCGTATATATTTTAAAACCAAAATGGATTTTAAATGTTGTGTTTCAAATCAAATTTTAGGTTAATTTTTGGTATTTATAAAATGTTAACATTGTAAGGGTCATATTTATACACATATATCAGATTATATAGAGGTATACTATACACACACACATATGTCTATCTGGCCTTTTTTTCTGTGCTTTTAAGTATTGGTGGCCAAATTTACATTGTCTTTGCATTATAAATTATATTTTTAAACTAGGAGTAAATTATAACAGTCAATTTCTGGCAACCTGAAAGCCATTTTCTAATCACACAAAAGCTGTGTTGATTGATCCTTAACTGCAACATCGCCAAAGAGCCGGCTCCAGGGAAATGATGGAAACTCAGCAGAGCACGATTAGGGGAGAGAATCTGTGATCAAATGGGAATTAGGGCACAGGCTCAGAGCTCTATTACAAACCAAAAGAAAGGTTTCTGTTGTACAAAACCAAATTCTTTTATATACAAATGAGAGAATTGACAAAATTTTCCCCTTTTTCTATCCATCTAAAGGGGGCTGTTGCATTAATCCATCAAAGACTTTAGACCTGTTTCTCATTCATATAATCACTGGATTTGGATTTAAACAGAAGTGTTTTTTTTTTTTTTTTTTAATGAGTACAGTCAGGACATAACTTTAAATGTTCATAGTTTTCAAAGAAGATAAACTTGATCACCCCAAAGAGGGAGATGTGCTCACAGAGAGAAAGACAGACACGCGCAGGTGTTTTCTGGGTGACGGTGCCGTACTTACATCCAGGAGGCCGTGGGCACCATCGCTGCTTTCCTTGTTGGCTCTACACATGGCTTGGTAGTCATAGAGGGTAATTCTACAGGAAAAATGGAAAGGGGCGTCACTAAACAAGAAAGCGTGGGAACCAAGCGTGACACTCCGTGCGGCAAGGCGAGCTGTCACTGCTAAGTGCAGCAGTGGCTAACCCCACGCAGGCCTAACGCCGCACGATAAGGAACACGGCGCAGTCCAGCACTGGAGACGCAGTCCTTCACCACCTGGAATTTGAAGAACAAAGGGAATTATGGTATTGGGAAGGGGAGAGGGAGATGGGGATCCGCCTAACTTGATGAAACAGTCATTTTGGTCTGAACAAGGACAGTCTGCATGGACCAAGACAGTCCAAAGGGAATATGCTGTTCTGAACTGGATGCTGGACCCTGAATGAAAGTTATCTGGGCCATGTCTGCAAGGTCAGGGAGAGTTGGAAAGGGCCACTTTGAGGTAATCAATGGCAGGATCCTCTATCTTTCTCAAGCATTAGGACATAGGCCTAGACTAAGATTAGCTGTGGGAATCCAGCCAGCTCATGAATTGTAATCCCCACCCCACCCCCATTGCCACTATTGAAGTAGTGAGTGTATTCTTACTTTTGAGAGCAGTGTAGTTTAGAAAACCAAAAAGTGGGCATATTTTCTCTATTGGCAATAAAAGTATAGCTCTCATGCCAATTATGACCTTTACTCAGTTGCAAAAAAAAAAAAAATGTTTTACCTTAAATTGTTCAAGATATTTTAATTCCCCATCAACAATTTTACAAAGTAAAGGTAGGTGGCAATTTCTGGTAGCATGAGTTGGGACTCAGAAAACATTGCCTGAAATATGGCACTTTGGCTTGAAGCAGCCTCAAGGTCTCTGTCCTCTCCTCCCGCAGGCTCCCCTCCCTCCACCGGAGTCTCTCAGTCCTCTGTCTCTCCCAAACCACAAGATAAAATTGTTCATCTACCTACAAACAGACCTGCCAAAAGGAACACAATTGTTCCCTCCCTGACACTTCATTCCCCAGAAAAGGTTAAAGCTCATATCACAGAAGAAGTGATAGAAAATTAAACACCGGGAGCCCAGATGAACTTGGTCCTAACCCATTGTCTGCTCTCCACCCCCATTCAATTTCTAACACAAATTATTTACTAACTATTGTCTGAGCATTAGGCCCATTCTTTCCCCATAAAAATCATTTACTATCCCTCAAATTGCCACATTTCCTCCACCTTCCTTCTGGCTGTGAAGCAGCTGTACCCCACTGGGTTACTAGGTAATCATTTTTCTATGATTCCCTGTGCTGTCCATATTAAAATAAATTTTGTATGCTTTTTTCTTCCATTAATCTGCACTTTGTCAGTTCATTTTCAGCAAACATTTAGGGAGCGACGGGGGAGGCTTTCCCTCTCTGCCCCTATACGTGCTCCGGTGTTCAGATGAAGTGAGCACCTCACCCCATACTCGGAAGCTGTAGCCAAAGGAGACCTGTGTCCCCACCCTGCCCTCAGCACCTCCTGCCATTCCTGGCAGCCCCAAGGACAGACACTTGAAGTCCAGCCTGAGTTACATAACAGCTGCCAGACGCAATTTTAAACAGTTTAGTACATGCACTTCTAAATGACTGAATGGAATTCTCCCTACAGGAATTCCTTTCTAGAATAGTACAGTGCTTAACATTGAGTGTACTTAAATTGCTGTGCTTGTTAAGAATACTAGATATAAAAGATCCATGCACCAGGACTGGTGTTAGATCTATTTCATACCTACCCCTAGTACCATGTACAGCACCCAGCATGGGGAAAACATTCAGGTTTTTTTTTTTTTTTAAATGAATGATTGCCTGATCACATGAATCTTAAATAGATGACAACACAACTGAGAACAAGGGGGTCAACTGCAACACATGATGTGGAGGCCTCGTTACCTGTATAGTAAATTAGAGAGATGGATAAACAGATTGAATGCAGAGCCATTTATGGGTACTGAGCATGAAACTGGCCACATCTGACCAAATGGAAGACAAAAGCCAGCTCCCGACCCGTAGCACACAGCACTCTTCGGGCAGCAAAGCCCAGTGGTCACACAGTTTCCCAGCCAGTCCTCAAGTCCTCTCCTTCATCAGAATTTCTTCCTTACTGTCCTCTTGTTTTTTTTCCTCATTCAGATGCAAGCATAGAAACAGAAAGGAAGACTATACACCAGCCAAGCACTAGGCGTGGAGAAGCGTCCTGCACAAACTTCTCACAGAAATGCTCCCCACTGGCACAGCCCTGACACTAACCAGCCACCAGGATATGCCACAGAATCACCTGCAGACCACAGTGGATGACTCTGACTGGTCCCTGACTAGCCCAGAATAACACCATTACCCAGGAGGCTCCTACAGGTGCCCCTGAAAGGGCTTTCTAAGCTTTAGCAAGAATTAGTATTGACTTATCCTTTCCGTACTGCCCAGCTCTGTCTCTACAGCTAAAACTTGTGCCCAAGCCAGGTGAGAGGCAGCATGGAGTTTCAAGGCACATGGGTGCACCTGGAGTCTCACAGATATGGATGCAAGATGGCCTTGTTTCTAGAAGCTGGTTCTGCCATACATTCAGCATGCTTATCCTCTTCTGAGGCTTCATATTTGCACTTATAAAATAACAGCGGAGATGTTCTGAGATTTAAACAATTCAGTGTGCAGAAGTACACTGAAATGAACTACGTAGTGTACTAGCCTTGTTAAGATCCTTACAACAGAAGATCTGATTTCACTGTCGATGAGAGTTTGGGCTCTTAGAGCTGCACTGTTCCCAAAGGTTCAAGGGATGCAGGGTGACATAACACTTAAAGTGCCAGCTTTGAAGTCAGTGATGCCTGAGCTCAAATCCTGACTCATCCAATTATAACAATGTTTGTGAACTCTCTGGTGCCTCAGTTTCCTATCTGTGAAGTGGTGAGAATAATGGCTATCTTATAGGGTGGTCACAAGATGAAAAAAAGTTATCTTTGTGTTGCATTGAGTGCACTGCCTGGCTCAGAGGAAGTAAGCAACAGAAGGCAGGGTTACAGTTGCTGTTATAATGACTGGCATGTTTTTCATTGCTACTATTAATTAATGGGGTGGTGTTTAATGCAATGGGAATTGTCACAGGCTTTATGGGATGGACAAGCTTCCTGGTTTTCTTAACTCATTAGCACGTAGGATGCAGAATAAAATTTATGCTTGCTACCGCAGTATAAGGAACCCTCAGAAGCTATGCTGGGGTTATCAAAAGATAATGCAGGAACTTCTGTCCATGGTCTTCTTATTAATACTTGAGGACCATGATAAAAACAGCTGACATCTATTGAACTCTATTTAGCAAACATAAGCAAGGCACTCTTCTAAGCACATGCCCATAAGATAGATTATAATCACCCCCATTTTACAGAGGGGATAACTAAGTCTTAACCAGCCTAAATAACATGCCCAAGTTCATGTAACTAATTGGTGGCAAAGTTAGGATTTTGGGGGGCCAAGCTGAGTCACTTCCCCCTGCTTTCTGCTCAGAAGCAGGTTCTAACAGATTCTAGGAAATGCCTAGAATTCAGACCTGTGCCCCAACCCAGGGTCTTATTAAAATGTCATAAGAAATGCTGCCTAAGATATGGTCTCATAACCAATGTCCAGAATCAACTTTCAAGCCAAGCTGAGGGGCAGTCGGGGAGTCAGTAGGCCAGCCTGGACCAGCTGGCTGTCCTTGTGAGCACCCCTTGCCATGGCAACCACCCTGATAGACAGATGGCAGAAAACTCAGGATTCTCCTTGAATCATTTTCAAAGGCTTCAGTTTATGTGTTGGAGCCAAACTAAATTGCTCTGGGGCAGCCCCCAGGTCAGGGTTCCTGTCTTTCCTTTCAAAAGGAGGTTTTCCTGATACTGTTGCCACGGAGGAGGTTATAAAACAAGCTTTCTCTGTCTTCTCCACACTTAGACAGCTTTAACTAGATGTTGCAGAAAAAGAGACTTCCAGATTATTACCCTTTTTGAAGTGATTTTGTTACTATTTTAAATAACTCCATTTTGTGGCTACCTGTATCCTGTTTGGCTGATTATAGTTAAAGAACATGATAATTGCCTGCTTCCATTCGACTCTAAAATAAGCCCTGAAAATCGTGCCCAGCCCAAGACTAGTGCCTCTCACTGCTGCACTCAGCAAGCAGAGTTTATTCTTGTTACAGATAACATGCCTTAATCCCCATGACGTCACCACTGGGCCACTTCCACCCAGGGCCGAAGCCCGAGACCTTGTGATTAGCATCGCTGTGCTCCCTAGACAGAGCTCTTTGAAACCTTGACAGACGCAGATATGGTGTCTGAAGAAGCAGCTCAAAGCAATGCAAACAAAGCCTGGGCAATCCTACGCCCCTATGCTGGGTAGAGCCTTGGATGACAAGCTTGTGACATTAGGACGTGTTTAAAGTCATTTTGCAGATACTATTCTTTTCCAGCTAGGCAAAAATCACAATGAGGAAAAATATTTTTTCTATGAATTAGCAGGTTGAACTTTAAAGGCACAAACTCAACTAATTTAGGCTAGTTGGCATCTGCGGGGATCGACATTTATTAAACACCGTGAGGCCAGATAATTTACCCGCAATGACTCATTGGATTACCTTATTTTGGCCAAACAATTGGCTTAAAACCAATCTTAAGACAGCTTAATGTTTGCAAATACAGCCCTAAAACCGAGACAAGGGAGGCATTTGACAGACCCATCCTGGAACATAATTAAACAATCCCAAATCTGAAAGTCTGAGAGGCAAAATGACTCATAAGGTAACATGAAAAAATATGTATTCTTTGTTGAGCTATAAAGTATGTTCTCTGGGGGCAGCTTTTAACTTGCACATGAAAGGGCATGGAGCAGGAATATAGGAAATTCTTAACAAAGAGACTGTCACCATGGGAAGCCCTTACCCATTCTTAGCGAGAGCCAAGAGCATAGAAAGCTCAGCCTGTTTATCTGAGGGTGAACAGAAGATCCAAAATGTGCTTTCCCTTCTCTCCTGCTTGTGTCTGTCACCACCTCATCCCACAGCAACCTCTTGCAGAAATGGCGCTGTTCTTTGAGGTCAGGGCAGCATATCTAACACAGCTGGGGTGGAGAATCTGCACACCCCTGGCACTACTGCCCTTGAGCCCTCCGACTGGAAATCGCTAGAACAAGCTTAGTTAATGAGCGCCCACCAGGACCAGAGAAGAAGCTTCATGTGGCTGTACGGGCCAGGGGCCCAGCACACAGGATATTGGGGGTATTCGGGGTTCACTGCAGAACACTGAAAGGGGAGCTGTGAGAAAACCTCCTCCATTTGGTAGATTAAGCAGAGCATCTATCGGCACCAATTCAATGCCTTTTACTGGCAGGTGCTGATAATAAAAAAGAAAAAAGTTGTAGATACTGATCCTATCAGCATCTCACCCAAGTAATAAGAGCAATAACAATAAGAAATAACTGATTACTTTCTGCCAGCAATGTTGGCATTCTCTCCCATGGTGACATTTTATGGGAGAGGAAATGAAGGTCCAGACAGCGGAGGTCACGGAGGTCACGGGTCCAGGATCATCACCATGCTAGCAAGGGGAGGGGCTGAATTAGCAATCCAGGTCTCTCATACTTAAAGCTATACACTCACAGTGCTTCCCAAACATGGATTCTCAAGGATAGCTTGCTCCTTAAGGATCTCATGGGCATGATTTCTCATCGGAAAAACCTGAAAACTGGGATGTAAACTTACTCTCAGTTCCTAAGGCCATTTGTGAGCACACACATTGCCATTTGTTTAAAACAGTGATTCTCAATTTTGGCTGCCCTTTAATATCACCTTGGGAACTTTAGGGGGAAAAAATGTATATATGCTGATGCCTGGGCATCTCACCCTCTACCCTAACATTTCACTGACCTGGGTTAGGGAACTCGCACTCAAGGAATTCTAATGTGCAGAGGCGAGAACCCTGGATGTTAGAGTGTGATGTACTCCACTTGCGTTGTCTGATGTATTTGGTTTCTCCCTTCCTGACTTGACTGTAAGTACCTTGCAGGTATTGGACTTACAAATCCAGACACATCCTTGCAGGGCCCAGTATTAGTCTGGACATATTTAGGGGTACTTCCTTGACTCACCAAATTGGTAGGTGCCATCTGCAAACCTCAAGGATGGACAGAGTTTCCTACCATCCTGGAGAGCAGCACTGATTTAATAAACAAGTGTGAATGCCTCAGAGCCAAGAAGAGACATCCTCTGAGGGAACTTGGCCCTGGAAAGACCAATAACTTGCAGCATCAGACCAGTCCCTGTCCCCACTCAGAATACAGTGTTGCTTTCCCAGCCACAGCTGCTTCCCTCTTGGGGCAAGGAATCAAGTTCACGGGTGCTGGTAAGTGCACCTTGACGCTGGCTTGTTTGCACATTCACATGGCCCTTCCATGAAAATTAGCTTTATTTGTTAAACTAAAGGGGAAAAATAAAATCACAATAGAAAATATTAGGTTTCTTTTTTTCTTTTTTTGACATAGTTTTGCTCCTGTCACCCAGGCTATAGTGCAGTGGTGCCATCATAGCTCACTGCAACATCAAACTCCTGGGCTGAAGCCTTAGCCTCCCGAGTACCTGGGACTACAGTGACACACCATGACATCCCGTTGATTTTTCTATTTTTAGTAGAGATGGGGTCTCACTCTCGCTCAGGCTGGTCTTGAACTCCTGGGCTTAGGCCATCCTCCTGCTTCGGCCTCTCAGAGTGCTAGGATTACAGGCATGAGGCACCACGCCCAGCCAAAAATATTACATTTCTTTTGCCTCTTTCTTTGAATAGGAAATAGAAGGAAAAGGCTGGATTCTGCTTTGGGAATGGGTTAATGCAAAACCCATTTGAAGTGAGAAACTTGGGTTCTGGGAGAAGCATCCTTGGGCTCTGCCACATTTGTGAGGCCATCGTGTCTACACTGCATAACAATTGTGCTGCAATAATGTCTGTGCTGCATTTAGCACAGTGTGCAGCATGCCACTTGAGACTCAATAGATGTCAGTACCCACGTGTGCTGGTGTTGCTGCTGTCAGTACTAGTAGCGAAACCCCATAGGTGCTGTTGAGCACGCCTACTCTCAGTGTCTGGGGTTAGGCAGGCACGTGGACAGGTGAGTCAGACGGTGGCTGTGGCCATCTGTGTGCAGGACTGCACTGGGCATGTGGGGCATGGGAGAGACTAGGAATTGCTGAACACAGCCCTAAGTCCTGAGGATCTCTGAAGTACATATCACAGGAATTTAGGTTCTGAGTCCTGTGGTATGAAGCAAACTGGAGCATACTGGATGTGGTAGAGACTATTAATAGTCTCCCAATATCTAGTCTCCTCTTCTGGTGAGCAGAACTCTGACTTTTCATATGCATGTTTCCCAGATTCCTTTGTAGTGAGGTGAGGCCAAGTGATTCAGAAGAAGTATTCTTAAAATAAATTGTAATAAAGAAATTTGAAACATGGCTTTTTGAAGCTTGTGGACCTCCCTGAATTCTCCTTCTGCAAGCCTGAATTACAGATGTGATAGTGGGGACCCAGCAGCTATAGTGAACCATGAGGTAATCTTGAGTTTAAATGCCAAGTTGGAGGAAAGCAGAAAAAAATGTGGTTCTGGGTCTGCAGTGACTAACACGAGGGCCCCAAATTAGTATTTTCAGGCTTCTTTCACAGAAGACAGAAAATGACTCCTATGTTCTTTAAGTTCCTGTTATTTTGGATTTCCCCATTATTTGTAGCAGAACCAAATCTTAACTAATACACTGGACTCCAAATTTGATCAAAAGACTTTCGTTCACTATCTCTTGAGGTAGAACAAACATGAACGTGGAAACGTATCTCTGCAGATAACACTTCCCCTTACTTCAACTATGGATAGAAGAGGAGTGGTGACTAGGGGAAGACGCTTTGGAATCTGAGAGACATGAGTTCAAAGTCCATCTCCTTCGTTCTTCTCATAGGCGAACTTGACAAGTCACTTAATAAAATGCTGGGAGCCTCCATTACCAGTTCCTCTTTTGTCAAATGGAAATAATAATAGTAGTTACTTTGTGGAATTGTTATGGGTATTAATTAAGGCAATGCGTGTTAAATGCTGGGAATAATGCCTTGCCTGTAGCTAGCATCGAATCGAGGCAGGCTGCCATTACGATGAAGATGAGGCGCTGTTGCGGTTGCTGTCGTGGGGCTCCGAGAGCAGCCGCTTCAGGGTTGGAAAGAGTGGTCTGTGGGTCTCCAGGTCTCTGCATTCCACAAAGTTTGGCCCAGAAACACACTTGTCCAAGCCAATCTGTCTCCCTGTTCCCCTCAATGCCACCTCTGACAAGGCAAACGTCTGTGGAAACAGTCGGGTCAACAGGAAGCCCAAAAGCCATTACATTCATTACACGAGAGGCTGCGTGTTAGACACCGGTGGGGCAGTTGGCATGGAGGGAGAGCAGCCATCCACACGCAGCCGGCTTCTCTGTTAACGCCCTCTAGGCTCAGGCCAGGGCATTTGCTGGAATGGAACGAGATCACCGAAGGCAGAGAGATCTCCCAGTCCCACCATGCAGAGACAGGGGAGAGATGATTCCAATCTTGAATTCTATCTGGGTGTGTCACCTTTAAGAAAGGTGATTTAAATAGTAGAAGGAGCTGCCATAAGGAATTCTACAGAAGCCAATCATGTTCACAAATGTGTGTGGGGCGAGATGACAAGCATATTTGTCAGTCCCCACAGGAAAAATATGAATGGCTTTGGAGGGGTGGAACTTCAGACACCTTGCACCAAGCCCAGCCAAAAGACAAAAGCATGAGAAACAATATGCACACAACAGCAACCAGTGAGACAAGGAGGGAAGACAATGGCCAAGAGAGACACCTACTATCTATAGCTCCAAAGTAAAAATAAGGTATTGGCAAGCAATCCATTTTCCTGGAAGCCAAAGGCCAGGGGTGCTCCATTGGTCTTTCTGTCCTTAAGCATAATCAGATACACAAACAACAAGGAAGACCCTTGGCCTTTCCAGAAACCACAAGGATATTTGGTAAAAGCAAAAAAGAGAGGGCAAACCCTCAAGTTCTGGGTATTTAATAAAAGCAACAGCACTCTTTCATCCTTCAGTGAGGATTTACTTCTCACCTGTCTTTTGAAGACTGTTGCTCTTTCCTTAGGCTCCAGATTGAACTCATTTCAAATTTCCCTTCAGTCTCCCGGGCTCAAAAGTCCTAAAAGTCATATTTGCGTCCCTTATCTAACAAATGGCACTTCATATCCAGGCTGGAGGCCAGCTCCACAGAACTCAGGTGGGCTGTGTTCTACTACTTACCGGGAGGGAGAAGAGGAGGTGAAAAGAGTGGCAGGGCCACTGGTTTTCATGTCTTACTATAATAGCAATCTGCTAAGTGTTCTGGGGCAGCAGAATGCCCTATCTGAGATTAAACCTGAGTTATATGCTTGGTGTTTTGCTCTAGCACTGGTAGTTCCAGAGAGTTCCCCGGGACCTCTAGGAGAGTAAACCACCATGAAGGCACTGAAGCTGGGGCCCTCCCATCACACCCTAAAGGGAAGGATGCAGGAACAGAAGATAATCCAAGAAGTACACCTCAGAAAGATGGGCTGGGGGGTTCGTCTGTCTAGGAAGGGATGGATTTGGGCATTTTTGTTTGTTTGAAAATCTAAAAAGAGAAGGAAGAACAGAGGAAACAGAAGGTAGAAATCCCAGATCAAAGAGGACACTCCGGAGCTCTCGTTTTGTGATGTGATCCATTCATGCCAGCTGGTTGTGCTCTGTGAGGATGTCCCGTGGTAACAATAGGAAATGTCCAGGCAAGAGGCTGGGCACCCATGCTCAGGAGGACAGACTGCAGGCATGTGTGTCTCCCAAGTGGGGACACCTCAATTACTCACATATTATTCCATTTAACTCTCATTTGCAGGCATATGAATAATTATTTTAGTCCTATTTTGTTACAAAGAAGATCAGGCAACTTGTAAGTGTGCAGCGGCCATACTTGCACCCAGCTGCTTTTACCCAGTATTTCTTGATCCTGACTGGACCCAAGAATCACATGGAAGCTTTTAAAGAGCAACAATGCCTGGGCTCTACCCCCAGAGCAATTTAATATGAATCTCTCGGGGGCAGTGAGCCTCGGTGTGTTCTAAAAGGAGATGCTAACACACAGCAGCGGAGTTCAGGTCCACAGGTCCACCCGAGGGCTGTGCTGTGGCGGTAACTCCTACATAGTAACCAACTTTGGAGGGTTATTAGGGATAAAACAACAAAACGAAATAGGAGAAAATCGCCATTTGGAACTCTTACTCAAGGGCTAATCTTGCCTCTTGTTTGCAATAGCTTTGTAATTTGAAAAGCATATTATATTTTAGTTAATTCTCAGGAAATGCACTGAGGTCCCTATTTTGGTAATGAAGAAACTAGGCTCAGAACAGCTGGGGACACCGTCCAAGGTCATGCAATGGCAGATCTTGTGCTCAATTTGAAGTCTTCTTATTTCAAGTCCAAAGTACCCCAGAGGCCCTACCAGCAACCTCGAACACTCTTCTGTGACTGGTTGTGTTTTTTTTTCTCCTTTCCCTGGATATATGACAACACTGAATTTGCATTACTGGGGGTAAACAAATTCTAATAAGAGGATTTTGAAACGAGATTTTTCTCTTAGTAGTTTCGAGAGAGACGATGTCACTGCCAATGACTGCAAAGAGAACCACGGAATGTGTACAAGGCTTTCACTGGACACAAACGTGAATGAAAAAGCAAAACAAAGAACCCTAAATGAGTCACTATGCAGGGAGCCCACTTACTTTCAGTGATAAGAATAAAGAAGTGTTTGAAGTTCTCTATTTGAAACACAAAAAGCTGACTAGGCATATGGTATCGTATGAGAAAACAAGTGAAGCCTGGGATCATGGCTTGATCTAGCAATTTATCAACTTCAGCTGAAAGAAATGAGAGCGATTTTATCACTCAGTCAGCCTGTGAGTTCCGGTTGCCCAGATAAGACACTGCTGAGCCTACATCTTCCTCAGCTATCCTTCATCTCTCCATGCGCAATGCTACTGTACAGAGAGCCAGGTAAAGGGCAGAAGCTAGACAATTCTTCTTTTCAGACTGCAGGGCATTTGAATCCAGCTCTGCTAGGCAGAGACTTAGGGCAGGTTCTTCATTTTTCCAATGCTTATTATTTCTGGCCATAAAATGGGAATATTTATACCATGGGCTAGCTTCGTGGGCATGCCACTTGCACTAAGTACCAGTGCTTGGTTTAATGTTCCGCTGGTGGTGTCTTAAAATTTTTGACACTTATTGAAAAAGGGGCCCCACAGTTTCATTTTGCACTGGGCTCTGAAAATTGTGCAAGTGGTCCTATTTCCACCTGTCTCCCAGAGTTGCTGAAGGCCTGAAAAGGCAAGATCTGTCAAGTGCAGCCCAGGCCTGCTGTGTGCAGGTGCTCAGGGAAGGCAGCCATGGTTGTTACTGTCACTCTGCTGAAGCTACTGGTCGGCTGTTTGGCCCACGTGGACAGAGTCAACTCAAAACCTGAACTTAGGTGGCCGAGGCAACAAGTTTTGCCTCTCACATCACGTCGCATGCCGCTGTGGGACTTTCTCGTCACTCTCAAGTTGTTAGTTTGTCCACATGAACCAGCGGGTTTCCCTCCACACAACCCCGCAGTCCCAGAAGTGGACGCTCTTTCCCTCTGATGGCACTGCCAGGTAGAACGGCCAATAGGTCATGAAGGAAGTGCTGAGGGTCCTCTGCCACGTGGGCCAGCAACACCTCACTGCCCTAGAGAGAGAGGCAGCTGAGATGGACCAGAGGAGACAGAATGACAAAGGGAGGCGTGGTCTCCACTCTGAGCTCTGTCTTTCTGGAGAAGATGGCTTATGGGGCTCTCGTGTATGGAAGTCATTTCTTTAGGACTGGGTATAAGCTGATAAAATCAAGAGATTTTTCTACCAAATTTCTGCCACATTTTCTGGCACTATTCAAGATGCTAGGATGAGAGGTCAGCTTAGTGAACTGACCCTGCAATTTATCTGGGCTAGCCATGTCACCAAAGTAACACCATGTACCCTGTGTTTGGGGGTGTAGTTCCATTTAATGTGGTGCAGGACTTCTGTCCCAGAGTGCTGTCAGTTACTTCTGGCTCCATCCTCTCAATGCTCCTGAAATGCAGACCTTCTCTGAACGAAAGGACTGTGGACCTCATGCTCTGAGCAAGCAACTGCATGCAGCAAAGGGCAAAGACACTAATGTCTGACTTCAAGAACTGCGGTGCTCTACCACTGGAGACCCCATCACAAGCTATCATGAGAAGCTGCCATGAGATATGTGAATGAGAAGCAGCATTCCCTGGTGCCAAGCAGAAAACAAAGCCAAAACTGGGCAAAGACCCACAACAGCAATCACAGCAGCAGCTAGAAATGATTGAGTTCTTCATATATGCCAGGTACTGTGCTAAGAACTTCATGGCTGTTATTACTTCATTACCTCTGACAGCAACCCTTGGAAGTAATTATTGTTATCTTCATTTTCCATGTAAGGAAACTAAAGTTCGGAGAGTAACTTGATGTACTCCAAGCCACACAGTTGGTGAATGTCAGAGCCTGGATTTGACCCCAGAAGTTCTGTTCAACTCCAGAACTTGAACTCTCCTTGCTCTACTGGCCCCAGTGAGGGTGCCCTTTGAAGAGGCCCAGGAGATCTGTTAACTAGCTCCCCGATGCTGTACTAATTGAGTAAGGTCCCAGCCCTTCCTCTAACTCAAATATGTTGGCTACTCTTGTAGTAAAAGAAAGTTCTAGTTTCAGGTCAACCATACTTCACCCACATTAAGGAGAACACTAGAAGCTTAAATTCCATTACAACCTGTCTCTTTCTCCTACCCAACAGTTTGAAAGGAATATCCAAGAGGGAAAAGGAAAAAGAAAAATGGGTTTCATAAAGAAGTTGAAAAATATGCTTTCAAATGAGAAACATGTGTGTGATTATCCTTCACCGTTTTTCTCCTCCCCCCAGCAAGCTGAAAACAAATTCACATGACACAAACGTACACACGCACGGAAGGACAGGAAAGCCCAGTGGTGCCCTGACGGCGGGCAGTCCAGGAGCGCCGTGGGGAGCGAGAAGCAGCCGTGGGAACTCCACAGCAACCCAGGCCAGCTCCAAGGAGAGTGTTCAAGGGGGCGAAGAAGAAAACTGTACTTGAACTTTAAAAGGGACTCGGGCCGCAGTGTACGACCTGCCGCAGGCAGGCCTGTGAGCAAGTGCGTGTGTCAGAGAGTGCAGGCGTGCTGGCGTGGGGCCAGGCTTTCACAGTGTTTCTGTTTTCCTTCCTTCTGGCACAAACAAGTTATGGAATTTCAAAACCTGGGTCATCATGTTTGAATTCCCTGCTTTCAGCACAACACTCAGTCGGTCTCGTTGACGGGCTTACAAGTTCGATTTCCTGAGCTAACACTTCCTCACCCTAGCTGCAGGGAAGTAAACCGGAGGCCTGCCCTACCAGTGGGCAAGCTTGCGGTCTCCTTTGTGTCTCCTGCCATTACATATTTAGCAGCATCACCCGTGCCCCCTAAAGCACCACTTCAAAGGTGCCACTCTTCCTGGGAGGCCAAGGCAAGGGAGACAAGCACCGACTCCGGAGCGACATTCCAACATCCTGACATCGTGGAGATGGCTTTTCCAACAGGCCTAGGTGTTCCCAAGAGCACGGCTGGCCTGCCCATGGGGGCCGTGGGGGCATGAGGAAGCTATCCTATGTAAGCTTCACTGGGGCCAGCCAGAGTTCCCACAGCCCAGCTGAGTGTACCTGCCACCTATGCAATTCAGGGCCATCTGGGTTTTCTTCCAGCAATGGCATTAAACTCACCTCCATCAAGAGCATTTGAGAACTTTCACTTGATTTTCGAAAACTATACCAAGTCTCTAAATATCACCTCTCTTCCCTGAGTTCCAGATAACTGGGAAGCTTCCCGGGTTTGTCAACATGAGACAAAATACTCCCCTCCTTTCTGGCCAGGTGAAAACGTTTCCTGCTTCTTCACAGTGACTTGCTCAAGACTGATATAATGACGTCACAGTGCAGACTCCTACTTCAACATTGGCCTCCAATAAACTTTATGCTGGGTGAACAGGAAACTCATTGTGAGCTGAGTTTCTAAGACTCTTAACACTTGTGCGAGAGGCATCGAATTTCAGCAAGATCTTCTGCAGCATGAACACAAGTGAGAACCAGCTATGGGGTCAAGTCTGGGCTTGCTTTATTTGACCTTGGTTTGCTTTATTTTATTTAGGCAAACTTTCTCGGGGGACACATGGGACCATAAAATCCTTACCTTTTAAAGGAGCCCATTGTTAGCAATTTGTTCATCACGGCTCCCTCGACCTCACCAAAAAAGTCTCCGGTCTATAGGGAAGAAAAGAAGACATGTGAGGAGGTGTAGATAAATAATGCACACAAATAGGAGGGAAGAAATGAAAAGGGACACAGTCTGTGTCCTGCAAATGACAGGAGCAAAAGGCAGGTTTTCAGGACCACTGACCCGTAAAAGTAGAAAGGTTGTAACAGGCATGAGAAGGTAGGAGATCACAGAGCAAACCAGCAAGCAGATGTGAGCGCTCCACAGTACATGAGGGGCGGCTGCATAACATGTGGTGAACACTGAAATTAAAACATGCATGCACATGCTTGTGCACACACACACACACACACACACACCCTGTTACCCTTGGACGGAGTAGGCATTAATCTGCACATAATCCCTTGTGATTAAAATGCTACTTCATATAGGCAGAAACAGGCTGTGAAAGGGCTTCCTAAGCACTAATAAAAAGAATTGTTTATAATTCCTGGATGACCTGTTTAGGGAAATACAGCAGTCTTCTTCATCGGCCCTGTAAATTTCCTGCAGTTGAGAATCCGTCCTTTCTCAAAATCACTTTCTGAGGAACATAATCATTTTATCCGTAGGCAATTAATGTTGACCAAGAATAGAACTACCTACCCAGCCTTGAAGGGGACAGCATGGCCAGTCAGCATTCTAATGGCTTACCCTACATCTGGGGCTACCTTAGGGACATTCGAAGCCTTGCAATCTTTGCCTTCCACCAGGCTGATGCTTTTGTAAGCCTGCTTCTTGGTGCTGACCAAGATTTTCAAATTTTGCATGGTGGAAAGAAAGATTTACATCCTCATGCATGCCCTCTAGACTCCTAGAGCCACTATCACGCATGGTGTCCCGAGGGGGAGGATTACACGGTGCAGTGGAACAGAGCTCACGGCTATGGCCTCCTGCCAACACCCTGCAAAGAACCAGTGTGGAACCAGTAGAGAGCCCATCTCTGTGCTGTGCTCTGAAGATTGATAGCTTGTGTGCAGGTGGGTGGAGGGCATCATAATAAGTCAAAATCACATAAATTCCTTAGGCTTTGTATTAACTAAACCCCAATTCCAACTAACTGAGTGACCTCAATTACACTCCTGGGAGTTTTCAGGCAGCAAGGATATATACATATGTATAGACTTCGGCAAAAAGTCAAGAAAGAGAGGAGGAAGAAGATGGAAAAAGCATTTCTCTGACTGAATATTAAGCACTTCCTTTTTTACTACAGGGCAACTTGGAAAACTATTGCAAACTTTGTGGGTATGTGATGGGGCTAGGAGCAAGAAGGATATTTGTATTTCACATGTGTAAATATGCCAGTGTCAATGGAACTGGTTGTTAAATGAAGAAGAATTATCCTAATTGGGGTGTAGGAAGCCAGACAATGCCAAACAAGCCCAGGCTGAGCAGGCTGGCAGGCTCACTGGGTACACCGCAGGCCTATTTCATGGGGAGAGAAAGCAGGGAATTTGCAGAGGCCATGGCTGTTCATGGCTGAAACAGAGTCGCCGTTTCAGTGGCTTGTTGCCGTGCAGGACTCTCCACTGGAAGACGTCCACTGCATCCTTCCTGCACCCACGATCAGGCTCCTCCCTCGGCCCTGCAAGATTGTGTGGCAAAAGGGTAGAATTCTTCCTTCCGGGCAATTAATTTGAGTTCTTGCTCCACAGATCTTAAACGTCTACGTTCTTCCTTCTGGCCCATGGGGCATGTCATGACAGGCCAACCGGCTGTCCTGCTGCCACAGCGACTGGCCTAGTTTCACAGGCTCCTTCGTCCTATTGAATGTCCACCAACTGTCCCACATTCAGTCATGTTCAGCATCAGAAAAGACTTTTGAGACTCCATAGTGTAATTTTTTACCCCAAAATGGTGCATTTAAAATCCTATGACATGATCATGGATAAGAGGTGAAACGGAAGCACAACTCCTCAAGTTTCCTGGAGCCACTGTTTATAAATTAACAAACTGTTAATCTCAGACCCTAAGGAGGCATACTCAAGAACAATTAACTAATTTATTAAGCATTAATGGACGTATCATACAGTTGATTACTAAAGAATTTTACAATATTTAAAAAGGACTTTATTGTAAAATATTAGTATTTCCAAATGTTGGAGTTACAAGAAAACTTACATAGTCACCCACCCCTGTCTTACTGATCCTATCTGGAGGCCCAGATGGGTTAAGTAATGTGCCCACAATCCCAAAGCTAGCTGAGGAAGAGGACGACGACCAGAAACTACATACCTCCACTGCCACTGTTACTTGAATCCTACCACACCGCTGAATTGGTCTGGGTTGTACCTTTAATATGCTAACTTAATTTCCAATTGCAGAAAAACTTTTATTTCAGAAAGTTTGATAGAAAAACCTCTGTTGCTCTATTACAATGCTGTTGTCTCTAACTCTCATTTTGATTTCCAAGTCGAGTGGAAATTTCTGAGTTCAGCCCTGCAGCCGCTCTCTTCCACCCTCTCCCTGCTACGCCCACACCTCACAGGACGCAGTCAGACGAAGGATATTTCTCATCTGTTTCTGGACCCTCGTCCCTCGCTGCTGACAGCCCAAGTTAATCGTGAACTTAGATAACTGATTTTTAGAGAGCAAACTCTTGAAAGAAAGTCATAAGCAATAATTATGCAGGAATATGTGTATGTGTCTTTATGCAGGTGTGAATGCAAAATATCAGAAGGAGAAAACCTCCTTAGAGTCGCCCAAACTTTTTAAGGCATCTCCACTCTTGAGGCAAACATTTTTTACGTGGCACAGACAGCTCTGAGGCTAAGAGTTCTATAAATGTGACATTTTATGAGTGAGAGAACAGACCCTGGGCTCTGCACCCCCACCCCTGCTGGGAGGCGAAGTCTCTTCAGGGCCTGCTGAGAGGTGGGTTGTGGCATTCTTAGAAGGCGGGAAACAAGGTTTTACAATCTGCTATTACCTCTCAAATATAGATCATTGTTTCAAAGTTCTGACAGTGTAATTTGTTCCCTGGACCCAAGCACATCCTAAGCTCCTTGCTTTGAGTTGGTAGAAAGTTTTCACTCACCTGTGTGTAGTCTTCAGACACCAGAATGAATCCATTATTGTCTATGAGGTAACAGTTCACAGTCTAAAAAATAAAAAAAAGAAAAGAAAACACACAGTTTCAGCTCCGGGTCCTCAGACTGCTTTCACACAGAATGACACACTTCCAATCTAAGAAAACCGATTTTTGGAAGGGAGTTTTCTTCAGGGAATTGGAAACATGCGCTGGCTCTATGAGTGAAGGTCATACTTAAGAGAACCTCGGTGTTTACTCTGAAAAACTAACAACAAAAACAAACCACCAAACAAGCCTTGAACAACCCAGGTGGGAATAAAAAGAATATGCATTAAAAAATGATGAATTACAGTTTGTCTTCCTTTTCCTACTCTGTATGTGACCTGAATACTGCTTCTTAGGAACAAAGTGTTCAGAAGCCGCTGAGCCTGTACTCCTGGTGGTTGAAGTGCAGGCTGTTGTGAAAGCAAAACACCAGCACAATGTCATTGCTCTAATGATGCATTAATGAAAACACCGTGTCAGCTCAGAGGACCATCAGGGGACCAGGTAATATTTTTTAATTTGTTCATACACCGAGGTAGGGGGGAAGGGGCAGACTTCTGTTAAAGGGGCCCCTCAGGCCTCCTAAAGGTTTTCAAACTGTGTTTTTAATTGGGAACAGGATTTGGGGGCAGGGCTGTTAGCTTTTGGTAGCTCAGACTTATAAATTGTAGAAAGCAAGGTAAGCCCAAACCTCTGCTTCCCCCACACTACTTTAATCTCAAGTGAATGATTTGCTACAGGCTAAGTTTTAATTATAGTGCTGTGGAGTTTAAACTTAAGGTTTAATTCTGTCCTTGATGTAACTCAGTTTCTATTTATTGCAGCTTTACATACCAACTGCAACATTTAATTTGTAACATATCTTTACTCTGAGCTAAATTCCGCCTAGCTCCAGGCCACCGCAGGGCTGGTGTTTTCTGGAACATCTGCCTATCCAGCAAGATTGGTTTTAGTTAGGCACAAAAGGACAGCAGTGAGTTGGTCAGAAAGGTCCATCCTTTATTATTAGACAGTGATGGTGCAGAATCGATAAAAAATTAAAAGTCTTGCTAGCACCTTTTATAAAAGAGTTGGCTGCTTTGGTGAACAGTAGAGCTTCTCTCAGTTATCCAAAGGGGTCAGATAAATTCCTTGGGTAACCTGTGCATATTCTTGCTATCTGAAGATGCTCTCAGCTTCAGGGATACTACATGGCTCCTGGAAGGAATCTTAACAAACTTTCTCCATCCTCGGGAGATGGCATTATGGAAGCAATAGAGCTGGGGCTTGGGGTCAGTTGGATCAAGTGGTACTGACACCGACTTAGGGTCTCGGGCTCCCTGAGCACAGCAATTCTTAAGCTGATATCTAAAACCAAGAGACCTAGTCAGACATAGCTTAGGGGGATTTTCTGGACGCACCCACTGTTTTCTAAGGAACAATCTACGGAAGAACAAAAAAAGCCCATTAGGCTAGAGTCTAAAAATATACTTGATTATCCACTTATTTTGGTGAGACTAGTCTACATCCTGCCAGACGGTGATGGGAAGAGGCACATGAGCAGAGCTAGCCAATGTCTTGGTTTCAGATATCAGCTTAAGAATTGCTGCACTCAGGGAGTCCAAGACCCTAAATTGGTATCGATACCATTTGATTAAGGGTCCTGGAGGACACTGTGTCTACCCTTTCGTTTCCTCCAAAGAAGCCTCATTTGCCCCAGTATAGTGGGCATGTTCTTCTGGGCATGGCTGGGGAATAGCATTTGATTTCTTCTATTCCAAGTATTAATTGACATTTATTTCTTGAATCATGCTTCTAGAAAACATTTTTTAAATTCACTTTTCCCCCTTACATGAGGATTCCGGGACAGGAAGTTGGCAGCAGAGAAGATGCCTTACTGTACTTGAATTTCAAGATTATTCTAAGTATAAAAAGGCTTGGTCACCCTATTACACAAGAAACAGGCACTGCCAATTTGGGATTTACAAATCATGGAGAAAATCACAGGTCAAAGGCAGGGTGCTGTGTCCCTGGGTGTAGCTCTGGGTCACTTACTCTGAAGGTGCCATTAGGTTTTCATTATAAGCAATACTGTTACTTTGACTACCTGTAAACAGTGAAAGGCAAATATAGTGACCAGACGACTTCTTAAACAGACCTCCCAGTCAATAACGACTTGGATTAAATTATTATTGAGAAGTGCAATGGAATGGAACAAGCCCACCAGAGTTAGGGGGGCGGGTTTGGGTTTATGGATTAGTCGGGACAGAATTATTCAGAATCCAGACTAATCAACTGTTTTTTTCTATCTCGGTTTTAAGTAAATAATATTCAATTGCCTTCTCATACTCCCGCTCCAGCAAAAGAAAATAGAGGAGATATTCTCTCAACTTTCCTTCACTATGCTATTTCTTCCTAAATTAAGCCCAACATCTTAGACGTTGTCTTTCTGCCAGCCTGTCCCAAGGGTGCTCTAACAGGTTGAAAGGCCTGGAGAGCTCTAAGTTTCAACAGATATTATAAGTGCCTACTCCACAGCCACCTTTGGCAAAGCATCTGGGTATAAGGTTGTTCTGAAAATGCAGAGATAAAAGAGAGGGAGGCTGAAAGAAGTTGATGTTTAAAAAATACATCTTTCTGCAACTATCTTATGAATGAATATGGCTCAGAGCAGGCCAATTCAGAGTCAAAAAGGCAGAGCAGGTAGATACCTGAAGTTAAAGTCCAAACCCAGGCCATGGGGATTGGGTGCCCACAGACTGGCAAGAAAGACTACTTGGGAGCAAGAATTCATAGTACCAATCCTGTGTTAACTGGAAGGCAGGATTAGCCTCGAGGCTAAGGTACTAGCTTTAGAACCAGAGATGCTGACATGTGGTATATCAGTGTGATCTTGAACAAAGTCATTTAACACTCAGAGTCTTAGTTTTCTTACCTGAAAGATGGAAATAGCAACAACAACTATTCCATAAGGTTGTTGAGAAGATTAAGTGGAAGAGTACGTTTAAAGACCTGGGCATAGCTACTAGTGATAGTGAGTCCTCAAAGAATACGTGCTTACATCTGGCCAGCAAATTTTTACTGGTCACCTACTATGTGCCATTTTTATAAATATCCTCATGCTACAATTTTACAGATTCTCAGAATGGGGAGTTATTACATAGTTCATAGCAAGAGATCCTGGAGTCAGGTTGGGTGAGTTTTGTTGCCTTTTGTTACGATCAACTTAGAGGGCTGGTATTGTACTATCTGTTGTCGTCAATTATTATATGTGAGAGAGAGAGACAGACACCGGGTTGTTCTGTCTGAGCATGGGGCCGGAACCTCCGGTCTCAAGCACACAAAGGCTCCATCCTTACTACCTCTTCTCCAGGTCTCACAATCTGATCCCTGATATTTCAGTTATGAAACATACTGATCCTTATTTCACACCAGCTGTTCTCTCTTTTCATCATAGGCTAACTGTCATATCAGAATAATGGCTTTTGATAACATGTCTTGCAGAGGGGTCACCTGTGCACTTGGGAAAGATGTGCTTGGTAGGGGTCACCTGTGCACCTCGCCTCAGTAGCTATACAGATGACCCTCAGACCCCCCTCTGGGTGGGAGGTTAGACATGGAGGCACCTGGCTGCTTGGATGTAGCCCTTTTCCTGCCCATGTCGTAATGTAAGTGAGTCTCTCAGATTCCAGAGGAAACACCCACAAAGCCTTACGAAGTCTTAGAGATAATAGAGATGTTTAATCTCTATTCCTCTGGAACAAGAGAGGGGGCTGCGGACTTTGATGATGAAGTTCAATCCTCTCACTGCCCTCTCACCTTCTCCAAACGCCCACGTATGACACACGGTGTCACCTTCTGTTATCTGTGCTGACTACTGGCGCTCTTGAGACGCTGGCTGCTGGAAAGGCGAGTAGGAAAGAGAATGCTAGCAGTGAGGAGACGCTAGCACCCATGGGCCACACTGAGGTCAGAGGTGGGCATGGCCTGCCTTCCTCCCTTCTGTGCTGGCTGCCGACCATGTTTATTTTGACTAAAAGAGCCCTTGCCACCACGGTGCCTCTGCAGTGGGCTTCTCTGCCTGCAAAGCTCTTCTTTTGCTTTAGGCACTGAGACATCTTCAATGTCATCTCCTTCTCCGCCTTCGGAGACGTGAACACTGCCTCCTCCAAGGAGCCTTCCCTGACCACTGCATGCTAATGTATCCCACAGCTCTTACCACAGTTGATGGTCGTATAAGCCCATCTCCCCTGCTAGCCGGGAAGCTCCGGGAGGGCAGGGCCGTTTCTGACTCTGCTTCCCATTTAGTCCCCAGCAGTCGGTTAGGTGCCAGGAACCTACAAGGGCTCAGTAGACAGGTCTTGAAGGGATGAGTGAGTGTATGAATTGTCGCTTCACAGGCGCTGAAGTCAACATTCACCCTGGGGGAAATGGCATTCCTTAGAAGTCTTCAGTCAGCCCCAGGGCCAGGTCCTCCAGGTCCATGGCTGAGGCTGTGGTGGGCCAATCGAAGATGCACCTGTGCAAGACAGGAAGGCATCTGGCCGCTGACTCCACCCAGCAGCCCAGGGCCCTCCTGCCAAGGCCCAAGGGCGCACTGACAGGGGACGATGGAGCCAGGGTGGATCTAAGGCAGAGTGTGTCTGAGAAGCCTGAGGGGTAGGGCGGTCATCCGTGTGGGAGTAGCCAGACCATGGGACTTAACGAGCTCCCACAGCTGTTTTCAATGGGGGTCTGACCGTTTAAGGGCAGTTGGGGCAGAGGAAGGACATGGTCTCATAGGCCTAATTAAAAGTTATAAAAGGAAAATGACACATGGAAAGAGTCTGTTGAAAGAATGGAAAGGGGCCTTGGTGAGAAGGCAGGACTGGCTTTTCCATTTAAAACAATGTCAAATGGTTGCCTGGAGCCAAGATTTAAGAGTCAAAGAGGAAAATGGATGCAAGTTTCAAAGTGCAAACTGAGGACATTTGAACATCACATCAAGTTCAGAAATCAGGGCACATTCAAGGCTTAGTTTTCAAAGTATGTGAACCTTTAAATGATATTTGAAGGGGGATCTGTGCCAATGATTGCTGAAGGAGCGCCATTAATAGTGAGGCAGACATTACAGCCTGTGCTCCTCCACCCAAGGGAAACTGTCTGCTGCCTAAAGGGCATATACCATTGCTGTCTCAGGTTTCAGATCCAAGTAAACCAACTCTAAGGGAAGAAAAAGTCTTCAGAGGTTTTTTAGTTTACAGGTGACATTTATCGGGTCCTTACCATTGCCAGGAGTCACGTCATGCATCATTCATATCTTATCTCACTCATTCTTCACCGCTACTCTGTGTGGTGGACATTTCTATCCCTACTGCATAGAAACCGAGGCACAGAAAAGCTCAGAAACTTGCCCAAGCTCACAGAGCTTATTACTATCAGAGTCAACTTGAAGCTAATCAGTCTAGCTCTGTAGGTTATGCCTTTAACCACCTTGTTATGCCACCTGTAAAATCAGTCATTGAACAACAGACATACACTAGACATTTCCAACTCCAGGCAGGGATCCATTTCTATTTGTTTTGGTATGACGATGTTCTGAGCAGTGTGAGCAGAAAAATTACTGTTTCTGGTTTTATTCATCAAATTATTTAACCAACTATCCATCAATCTAATCAAACAGCCAACCACCACTCAACCAACCAGTGAGTCAACCAAATAAATAATCAACCAACCAACTATCAAACTACCATCCATCCCACCAGCCAACCAACCAGCCGGCGTGGATCTAAGGCAAAGTGTGTCTGAGAAGTCAGAGGGGATAGGGCCGGGTCATCGGTCACAACCAACCAGCTAACCAACCAACCATCCTTAGTTTTTAACTGTAAGTTGGGATTAGTAATCATACCCACTGTGCAACTGAAGAGCTTAACACAGGGTCTCAAGACACTGATTAATCAATATTATTACTGAGTTGTGTTGTTCTTGATGTGAGCACTCCAACAAGGTAATAAATGTCTCAAAGACAGAGAGGAGTTTGAAGCTCACTTGGCTATCCTATAAATGATATTTCTGAACTCACTGAAAGGGTATTGATCATAAAATTTCACAGGGTGTTCTTTCCTAAGGGAAAATTATTTTTGAGCTGATGATCAGAAAAAGTTGGGCTTCTGCTAAAAGCCTGATTATCTGGATTTTATTCTTTGGATACTGTGAATCATATAACAATTATGATTTTTTTTTTTTTTTTTTTTTTTTTTTACCTAACTAGCAGCCAGACCCTCTGGGACTGAGCATTTTGTGTTTTAAATTCATCCTAGACTCCCTTTTATATTTCTATACTTATTTTTCCTTTGCCTCTTTTTAAAAATCTACTTCTAATATATTTTTTCTGGATTGAAATTATGTTTGATTAGTATTTCTCAAATCTCTGTGGTAGAAGAAGGAATATGAATACATGATTATTAAAAGGTCTAGTTTATTGACTAATGTTTAATAACACAGAGAAAGAAAGGCTACATGAGCTGGAGTGAAACGGCTATCATGCCTGTACTTGCTCCAAAACATGGGGCAGACAGTTCATGGGATTGAGTGTTATAAAAACATAAGTTAGATGGGCAGACTTTGGGCAGTAAAGTGTGTTGTTTTTTCTTTTTCATTTGGGGAAATCGCAGGGATCAGCACATCCGGAGTGCAGTGGATAAGCCTTACCCTGGGAAAACCACCTTCCTGATCATGGTATCTCCCCTGCCAGGTAAGTATAAGCGTGTTTTTTTCTTTCACTGTTCATCATGTGTAGGATTAAAATTCCTCCTCCCAAGGATGGCAGGGAGGGGGAGAGAGGGAAGGAGAGAGAGAGATAAGGGAGTCACAGGTCATAGGAAGGAAGCAATATGCTAGAAAGAAAAATTCTGAGTTTCAGAGTTTTTAACTTTTAGGCTTTTACGTGAAATTAACCAAGACACTTAATTTTTCTCTGGTCCTCAGTTTTCTTTTTAAAATTTAAAATTATTTTATTGTTTGCCCACTTCTGCTCAGGAAGTCCCTTCCCTCCCAAGCTTCATGTTGTTCTTTTAACTCTAAAATTTACTACTGTTTCTCCTCCTTTTGATCTTCTTTTTGTTCCCTAGTGCCATGGTCCTCAATTTTCTTACCTGCAAAATGGGCCACTAATTTCTACCTATTTCATGGAGTTGTTACAAGGATGGAGAGAGATAAGGCATGGGGGAAAAGCTTTGAGAATTGTAATGTGAGCTTCAAATACTAGTAATTTGCATCGTTTCCTATAAAATGTCAAAATTTCAATGGTGCTACCCACGAGACAGTTAAAACACATTTCCAGCTCTCATAAACTATCTGTTTGGTAGGGGGAGAAGAAAAGAAACAAATCAAAATTCTCTTCTTGGAGACTGGCCCAGCGCTGTGTGCTGGCCCTCTCAGAAAACAGGCTCTGTGAGAAAGCACCACCTGCCACCCCTGGGTCGGCCAGGGCAGAAACGAGACCAGGAGGCCGGCATACCTCGTCATCGCAGCTGATGGAGCATTTGCCATCCAGAGAGGCGCACTGCATGGGGGGAGTAAGAGAAACGTGTTACTATGTCACTCGGACGTCCCAGTATCTGCTGTGACTGCCACTTAGCTATTCGAGGCCACACTATCAAAGTCATGGACTGTAACGCAAATACCAAATTTCATCCAAAAGAAAGCTCCAAGATGAGTCTTGCCCATCTTCTCTAGAATCAACATTAACTCCAAGCAGTAATATAAAAGATACATAAAACAATCTTGGGGGGATGCTGGCTTTTTTTCATCTATTTTAATTTATGTTGTCATTCAATATTAATATCTTTTCAAGATCTCAAGTCTTTTGGTAATAAGAAATGTAATTATGTAATTATTAAATTTTAAATTAATTCTCAATAACTTTTTTAAAAAGATCCTGTCTGTGTTCTTACTTTGTAGTTTCCTAACGTATCTTAATTTAAGAAATGATAAACCTTTCAATATTTAGAATTGGGCAGATGAAGGCAACTTATCAGTTGCCATTTCTACCAAATTACTGAACAAATATTACTGAGATTACTCAATCTAGGGAGCACAGCAAAAGGAAAGAAGCTCCCAGATTCTCCAAGGCAGGAACAGCCCAGAGAAGCCCTCCGGCCAAAGAAGGCAGCAGATATTTGTTTCCAGCTTCCACAAACCTAGCTATGCAAAGGCCTTCAAAATTATGATAAAGAGATTCACCAACAAATAAGCAGGCACCACAACAAGATTAGGAGAAAGTCACTATGAAAATCTCATGAAAGTCTCCAATATTTAAAAGAAAAACTCCTTTGAAAGGTCAGTATCTTGATTCCACAATTAAAACTGTTCCTAGGAGCAAATTCCTTTCTTTGCTCAGCATGGTGTCTAACATGCTGACAGCCCTTTATTTTTCAGTAAAATGAAAGGTAATCTGAGCAGCCGGCAGTTCATTTTACAAACATTCATCGGAAATCTGGCTTTAGGCTCCAGGTATCCAAATGAGAACACCTGTATAATAACAGCGTCGCTAATGCTTCAAGATGCTGATTATAACTTACCTGTCTGCTGGCAGTCCAGAACTTCCTTTGGAAAAATTCAAGTTTCATCTGAATGCCTACAGCTGGGACAAATTATAAATAAAACAAGGCATTAGAGATCCCTTTACACAATTATTTAAGATTATCATTGAAAATTATCCGTCATGGTGAGAAGCTGATATAAGCATATCAAATAAAATTTACAGTGAAGCATACAACTAAAACATTTTATCTTTCAGGCAGGGAATTCCCAAGTTTACCTGTATTCATAGAACTCTTGACACAGAACAAACTGAGCACAGTGTGGATGGCTCCATAGAGACATGCCACTCTAGTGTTTCTAAAATTCATGTACTTTCGGGTCCACCAGCCCACCCCCACACAAGCTGAAAACAGGAATGAAAGTAAAAAGGACAAGCAGAAGATCATTGTTTCTTCAGTTCTTGTTTCAGCTATTGCTTTATGAACTTGTATGTCTAAATGTGTACTCTGCTTTTTGAGATATAAAATTTGAGAGCGCTTGTCATGAGGCTGGGATTTGGAAGTGAGTGACTTTCCTATGATGGGACTTAGTCTAACTGGCCCCTAGAGTCCACATCTCAAAGCTCTTCTCTGCCTCAGAACAGTGGCAAAACTATATACAATTCTTTGTCTATGAAAAGCTTCCTAGTCAACAGTGACTAGTGATAGAAACATATAAAAAGAGAAGAGGTTAAGAAAGTGACTTGAAACTTTGGGAGGTGGAATTTGGTGGAACCTCAAAACTATAAGATGAACAAGCTCACCATATTTCTCTCCATGAAGACAAGACAATATAACTCTTGAAACCATTTCAGATGCTGAGAAAACTTTGGAGAAGTTCTAAAGAATAAGACTCTGCAGGAAACGCTGGACCCCCTACCCGCCCCTGGCCCAGGGGATGCCATCTAGCCCAGCACAGCTCTGCAAACTTTGGCCTGTTGAACACAACCTCCCCACTTTTGCCATATCTGCAAACCACCAGTGCGTTATTTATCTCTCTACACTTATTTCTTTTGCTTAAATACCTATAGTAACTTCGACCTCAATATTATAACACCTATCAAATGAAATACACAATTATAAGAAAAAAAGTTCACTTATGTACTCTTAAATTTCTGCATGTCACCATTTCTGACCCCACATTTAGGTAATCATTGCTGTGCTGGTTTCAGGAACTTAAGAGATTCATAAAGGTCTTGGGCTACCACCCTTATAACAATCAAGTTCATTTCTACTTCCTAAAAAATTTTTGAAGCAAGCCCTGAGAGTAAAGTTTACCTTGGTGTCTGTATTTGGAAAAATCTGCCATCTGTCTTTGGACTTATAATTTCAGACTTTAGGATAAGACTAGAGCTGAGCACGGCTGCAATATGCAGAATGTGAATAGTCTCTGAAATGCACCATTTCAGCACTGTGAGCCATCCTGCTCTGCCACAAGTGTCCTCTGTCCTCTGGGCCATAACCTCCCCAAGAGCAGAGACCTGTTCTTGCTTCCTGTTGGACCCCTGTCCCCAGCAAAGTGTTGAATACACAGATGAGCCATCCGTAAATGCCTGCTTTTTTTTTTTTTTTAGACTTTCAAGTGATATAATCATGAAGTAGAGAGAAATGTGGAAGAGTAACATCTGTATGAATTATGATCACACTTAAATAAACGGTTCTGCCAGGATGGTTGTTAACTCAGTAGAACCAACTGAAAACTGTAACAAAAAATACTGATGCCTGAGTGCCTTCCCCTTCCCTGCCAAGACCATTTAAATCAGAATTTCTAAGGGTAAGGGTCTAGGCATAGGTATTTTTAAAAAGTACCCCAGGTAATTCTGATGTGTGGCCAGTGTCGAGGGTGGTTGTTCTATATCTTGGTAAATTGGCTATCGAGGGCTTATAGAATGTGGGACCCCTGGCCAGACTCTAACATAAGCTGCTCTCCCCAGCCTTGGAGAATTTCAGAGGCTTGAAGGGAGCTGACTTTGGAGTCCAAAGGTTGTTACTGCGTTTCAAATAAATCTCATCTCCCAAAAGCCCGACAGCCAGGTGGCAGGGTGCACGCCAGAGTGCAGGGTGCTGGCTTATGCTCAGGTCCACCAGCAGGCAGAGGTGAGGGCTCGCCCTGCACTAAAGAACGGGCTTGGAACAATTATCTCTGATTGCACCAAGGACAGACGGGTTTGGCTGAAAACTGACTTCAGAGCAGGGGCCTCAAAACTATTGAGACACCCAATAACCGGTATCAAAGAGGAGGTGGAGAATGCGTTTCTGCGTCCTCCTCTGTGTCTCTTCACAGTGCCCCTCTTGCATCGACCCCACCAGGCCACCTCTCAGGGCCAAGGGCACCGGCCACAGCAAGCTGCGAGGCCCCACAGGGCAAAGCATGAGGATTCCCTGAGAGAGCCACTCCACGGGAGTCTTTCCATGGGGCTCCCCCTTCCAGCAGCCAGAGCCGCCCTGGCCTACCCGGCATCTCTTGAGCTCCTCCACCCGCCACCTGCGCTCTTTCTGAGCCCCTCCCCTTCTCTGATGGAGCCCCGTCTTCACCTCCCTAATGAAGCTAGCTGCTCGCTCCTGGGTGTTTACCCATCTCACATATTTGGAGCCTGCTATCATCCGCCTTGTCCATCCCGCACCCCAGCTCCTCAGAGCGCTTTAATCTTTCCTCATGAGTCAGTCCCTCCATCCCATTAATCATGCGGATGCTTCTCTCTGATCTCCCTCCAGCAGGCTGCATCCTCATCCTGGTCCTGAGGCCCTAAACTAGACGCCGCTTCCCTGCGCCTACTCACAGCCCCGTCTGAGCCGCCAGGTCGCTGTCCAGGCCCCAGATCGTCCTGGCTGCAGCTGCTCTGCTCGGAGCTGCCCGGCTGCGCTCCTGCCGGCTGGTCCTGGCCCCTCCAGCGGCACTGGCCCCTGCTTCCTGTGGCTTATCTGGGTTTCCAGTGTTTTACCTACAAGCCGACATACTTTGCTATGATTAAGAGAGAGCCACGACCCCACTGGTGGGTCGATTTCCTGAGCACTTGTTCAGGGGCCTTCCCTGTGCTGAGCTCTGCGCTGGGTACCAAGGGGGATGAGGCCTCACACTCCCTTGAGGGGTAACCCCGTGCTAAAAGCTACATCAGAGGAATAAACAAAGAGCTGTGGAGTGCAGAGGATGGGCTGACTTGGCCTGAGGGTGCTGGCGAGAGTTTTGGGTAAGGCAAGGCTTGGAGACCAGTGCATACGGAAGTGAGAACGAGAGAAGCTGCAATCGCGAGGCAGCCACATGGGGAGTGGGGTGGGCGGCTATTTAGGGGCCACCATGTGTTCTGAGGCTTAAGAAGAATAGGAATGGGGGTCTGATTGTGCAGGCTGAGGTCAAATGGCAAACGGTCTTACATGTCAGGCCAAGGCATCTGAAGAGTACCTGATAGGCCAGGGATTGGCCCAGGGGCTGAATCCAGCCTCTTCTTGTAAATAAACTTTTATTGGAACACAGCCACACTCATTTGTTTGCCTATTGTCTATGGCTCCAGAGGCAGAGTGGAGTAGTTGCTACAGAGACCTCATGGTCCACAAAGCCTCATTGTTTAACTCTCTGGTCCTTTACAGAAAAGGTATGCTGACACCTGCTGTAGGTGCCATGAAAGATCTTTAAGAAGTGGCAGGATCAGATTTATATTTTGGACAGTTCACTCTGAAAGCCTGCAGGGGAAGTGCTAGGGAAAGGGCCTGGACAATGGAAGATGCACAGTCCCTTGGGATTGGCCTAATTATTTCTTAAGCATAAAAATCATTTAAAGTGCAAAAGCCAAAAGAACAACAACAAAAAAGCACAAAAAGTGTCCCCCCCAAAAACAAACAAGCAAATATACAAAAATGCTTAAGAGCATCCTGTAGCCAGCTCTATTTAAAAAAAGAAATATGACCTGCCACAAACAGAAAAGTACCTTCTTTTCACTCTTTTCCTTTGTTTTACATGTTTTTCTTTTTTCAACCTATATCAAAGAAAACATTACTACTTTGGCAAGTTCCACCCTCTCCCCTTGGCCTCCACATAACAACCTTAGATATTTGTCAAGCCCATCTATTTTGTTCTTTCAACAACATTTCAAGCCATAACAGTGTATTCTGATTCAAGTCAGTCTCTCTAATTTAATAAGGAAAACAAGGACAGAAAATTCTTTAGTGTAATCCAAAGCCCAGGGAGAGTGCAGAAAATAAAAACACCATTCCTGGGGTTTTAAATTTTTTAGACAGTCCAGAAAATCATCAACATATCTCCCCTGGAGTTCATGGTGCTCCTCACTTGAATTTGATTACAAATGTTCCAGGGTTTCCTGCTAGGAATCTTTATCACAAGGAGGGAGGCCGAGTCCCTTTTACATAACAGCATCTGATGGCACCTTACTCACCTCCCAGGAGCAGAACGGATGCAGGAAAAATTGTTCTATAGGATCCTTCCTAATATACCAATATCAGGCAAGTCTCCTGGGACAGTGGCCCTAAGATGCTGGGTGTGCTTTGGAAACCAACAAAACAGCAAAATTGTTGCTCTGACAATTGCCATCCCAAAGAGCCCAGAACCCTTCCCCATGCCATACTCAGGCATCTCAAGCACTGACATCTCTTTTAGTTTGAATTACCCTGTGACTGGTCTTGTAACCCCTCTTAACACTGTAAGATGGCCTGAGCACAGATATTCAGCTTATCACATAGACCACAGACCCTCAATCAAGTGCCTTCCTTCCAGACTTCCTTTTTCTTGCCTTTCTAACTTCCTTCCTACCTACCTTTTCCTCTCCCTTCCTCCAGTCCTTCCTCCCATGTTTATCAGAAACCTAGTGCATGTTAGGTGGTAGGTATATTAGGGTAAAAATGTAGGGGATTCAACATCCAGGGTTGGGGCCGTGGGGACGACGCAGTCAAATCACTGAAGAGAGATTCACACTTCAGCATTCTCAGAGCTGGCAGAGACAAGCACAGGGCACATCTAGCACCAAAACACACAGACCACCCAATCTGCCGAACGTCAGTGATTAGTGCATTTGAATCTAGGAATAGGAAGCTGACCTCAAACGCTCTGTTCCTGTGCTTTCCAAATCAGCGGTCATTAACTACATGTGGCTATTTTAATTAAAATTAGTTAAAATTAAATAAAATTCATAATTTAGTTCCTTAGTTACACTAGCCATGTTTCAAGTGTTCAATAGCCACACAGGGCTAGTGGCTATTGTTCTGGACCATGCAGATCTAGAACATTCTCATCATTGCTGAGTTCTATTGGATAGTGATCAATGACCACAGGAGGGATAACAGAGAAGAAGTGGACACTGGCACTACTTCAGGATTGAAGGTAAAGTTCTCTGCAGACCTGCACATTCTCCCACTCCCTGGAGATGGAAGAAATGATGACTTGGGTATGGAGGGTTTAGATCAGACAGGACTGCCAGCATGAGATGACCTGCATTTGCAAGGGGAAGTTGGTAATTAGTTTGAGTGAACCCCAAAGAAATCAATGCAATGTGCTCGATGTGGCTACCACCCCCAAGATTTATTTATTTTGCTTTATAAAATTTGAGAATACAAATTACATTTCCAGTGCTATTATATTCAAATGCATTCAAGATGAAATCATGCATGCATGCATCACGTATCACGTTAATAGACATGCATTCAAGTGTAATCCGAAACTCACAAAATAACAATCTTACATGTAAAATTAGAAATAAAATAACTCTTCATATTGTAGTCATTTAGAAACAATTTTCTGTAGGTTTTGCCTGAACTTGCAACATACCCCTAGAAGCACAAATGTGGTTTGTGAAAGAGCACTCGCCATGCCTGGCACCCAAGCTCACCAAAACACCCCTACTTCCACCTGCACGATCCTCCAGTGGCACAATATCTTCACATACACATGGAGAGCTCACTCAGAAGACATAAAAACAATCCTGCCACCACCAATGAATTCTAACCTGGAAACATTTTGCCAGGAGAATTTCTTGTGAATCCTGTTTTTTAAAGACCACTGCTGTATGTCCTTAGGTATGTCACTTTACCTCTCTGTCTCCACCCCGAGAGTCACACTGGCTCTTGCTTGTGAACAGAATTTTTTGTGGGACAGAAATAAACAAAACTAAATAAAATCATTGGTATTAGAATACTCTAATGAATTGATGGTGTTGTCAACATTCATGTTATGATTTGCTTCTAGATCTTTTTATTATTATTCTTATGTTTCATGACCTATACACTTTTCATGCCATTATGCTGAGACTGAGTAGAAAATTCAACCATGACAAATCCAAACTGTCCACTGCTAGCAATGATCTGTAGGGTTTAATATCTGTGAGTAAATGCTTTATAAAATCATGATATCAGCTATACCAGCTCTCAGAGAATGGATCTTTTCCCTTCATGATCAATGAAAGGTATACTCCATTGTTCAAACCTCACACTAGGGTTTAAATGTTTGTCCTTTCCAAAACTCATGTTGAAACTTAAGCCCCAATGTGCTAGTGCTGAGAGGTGGGGCCTTAAGAGGTGATTGGGCTTATGAGCCCTCATGAATTGATTAATCAATTCATGGATTAATGGGTTATCATGAGAGTGGGACTGTAGCTTTATAAGAAGAGGAAGAGAGATCTGAGCTAGCCCCCTTGCCATGTGATGCCCTGTGCTGCCTTGGGACTCTGCAGAGTCCTGTCAGCAAGAGGGCCCTCAGCAGATGCGGCTCTGGACCTCGGACTTCACCTCTGAGAAGAACCTATAAGAAATAAATTCCTTTTCTTTATAAATTACCCAGTTTCAAGTATTCTGTTGTAAGCAACAGAAAATGGACTCTGATATCCTGATGTTCACCCCTCTCTGGAATTGTGATCATTTGTGAATACTCAGGACAAGGCAAGACAGATCAGGGCGCAGAATCCAAAATGATTACTGTCCCCAACACTGGGGCCATCAGCTCCATGTGCACATGAACCAGGCTACCTGGCCACACGGCCTCTGAACAGAATTTTTGTGGGACAGAAATAAACGAGACTAAATAAAATCATGGGTATTGAAACACTCTGACAAGTCGATGGTGCTGTCAACATTGGTGCTGTGATTTGCTCCTAGATCTTTTTATTATTTATTCTCATGCTTCATGGCCAAAACATTTTGTATGCCAATATGCTGAGACTGAAATTCTCTCCAGAGGCCTGGCGACTGCTGGCAGGATGGAGACAACTGTCATTCTGTCTGGAGCACAGGCAGAGAGTCGGACCCCAGGGATGCTCTGCCCACAAGCAGGAGAGATTTTTCCTGATGAATTCCAATCCATGGGTAGAGATGTAGCAGAAAACTCTATCTTTATTAGAAAAAATAAAACTACAATAAGTTAGTTATGAAAAAAATACCTACTAGGGATTTCCCACGTATTTCATCTTATAGGAGTAGAACAGCTTTTCTTAAAACCCAAATTTTAAAAATAAATGCTCATCTAGATTTTCTTATCCAGAAAATTAGCCTCCTTGCTGGTCATAGTTCTCAAGGAGGGCAGGGTCTATTTTTACCTGGCTGGGTTAATATCTCTCATCAGTCTAAGCCCCCCTTTGACGGCACCTCTGACTTTGTATTTCCTTGTGCACCAGGCAAAGAATGCTGGCAGTGACAGTAACAAGACCTGGCACCTTTGGATTCCAACTTGCCTTCATTAACGGTCAGCCGTAATAGCTGTTAGCCAAGCCACATTTGTTTAAATGTTTTCTCCTGTTTGTTTTCAAAATAGTTAATTGCAAATAGAACTAACAATGAATCTGGATGTCACTTTTTTGGAATGTCTCATGATTAACGCAAGCTTTGGAAGAAGGCCACTGTTCTGGAGCACTGAAGAAAAGAACTCTAACCTTCCTTGTGTCCAAGGCGAGCCCATTCCAGAGGCCTGCTAATGTCCAGGATAAACGACTTGCCACATGAATAACAATTTAAAACCGTAATGTGAATTATGACATAACTCATCTGTTAAATATTTCATGTGAAGATTTTAATGAATTGCATGATGGAATGTTGGACAAAAGAGACAACTGAAATCCTGGGACTAATTTGGGCGAAACTGAGAACAGCATCCTGGGGAAGATGAGAAGGGAAGAAAGGCAGCTGCACTCACAGCCCCCTGGGTGTCAGGCTGGCAAATCCAAAAGCTTTCTTAAAAGATTAGAGGCAAGGGAGAACAATCAGCAACAACCTTCGGAAAAATATTTAGATCAAAGCAATATGTGTTTGCTATAATCTTGGTAAAGCCTGAACATTAATCTCCAAGCTATGGTATTATTTCAGAAATTATTTTAAAAAAATGCTCACAGCAGCAGACACACCTCATATTTTAGCCTACTCTGAATAAAGAAATACAATGATAAAAGGGGAGGAGGTATTTTAAATATAACCCCCTAAATGACTGCATATTTTGCTTCTGAAGTATTCCCTGTGGTATGGGGGCGGGGTAATCTCTCTTATATACGCTTTTAAATAACAAAGAGCTACATAATGTATGTCTGTGGTGAGAGGGAGGGAGGAGAAACAAGGTTCACACTATCACTCAATTGACAAGGCCCTGGCAGAAGATTTTCCTTGAAGACTCATAGCTGTAGAGGCCTATTTTAGTTTACAACCATCCCTCCCTGCTGTCTGTGACTGGCTTCTGGGAACGTGTGTAGGAAGGCCTAATCTGTCTGCCCACACATTTCTTTCATAATCACTTTGTTTTTGTCCTGTCAGAGCTTCTTGGGAACAGTCACCTTTGGTAAAGTATAATAAATGACGATTATAAATGTTTCCTCCGTTTTGGTTCTAATTACTTGACTGGATCAATGTTGAAAAGAATTAGCAGGGCTGTGGAATGGAATAATAATTTTCTTTTTGCCCCTGAGGTAATCTGGAAGCATTTTTCCAGATTTCATTTGAAGAAACCTATATTCCCTCAGCTTTCTTAGGCCGCTGGAGCTAGTATCAAATAGTTTTTGTCAGATCATTTTATGCTCACAAAACTCTTCAAATAATATTATTTCAATAAAGTTTTTCAGCCAATACATTTTTAGAGTGAACTCCTACCCTCTCAACCCTTCAGATAAAACATTTAAGCCTCAGGCATCATTATATTTTAATCAGGGCTGCGCAAATCAATGTCTGTTAAGAAAATTATAAGCTCCAAATTATAGCTCCCTAGTTAATAATTTCTTACTAGGTCACCACCTTATAACAGTCACCAAAGAGACTATAACAAAATTGGGGGTCAAATTTCTAAACACTTCAAAACCCATAATAGAACGGCCACACGTATTTGCGAAACATCTCTGAGTTGCATGTTTATGACTGTATTTAATACAAAATAGCACTAAAACATCTACGTGGGCAGCCCCCAGAGCTGGAGGGATGCCTCCAAATCCTCTGATTCTCAGGCTCACGTTACAGGGCACGAAGATGGGAAGGGACTGGGCCAAGCACACCCAGGTCACTGGAGGGATCCTGAGTGCCCTTCAGAGCTCCCAAACTCGAATTCCCTGCGGGGCCGGGTGGGCACTGGGTGATCTGGACACCCCCCTGTGCCAGGTATCAAGGGAGGTGCAGAGCTCAGCTCAGCCCATCTGATGCCTTTTGGGAACATGAGACTTAATATGTATTAAGATAATTCATTCAAAAAAAATTACGGCACTTTGCTAGGCCTGCCAGATAAAATATTTTTGATTTGCTAAATCTGGGAACCCTAGGCTGCGGGTCAAATTTCGTATCCTCCAGCAATGACCTGGGGTGATCTCTGCGGCACACTTAGCCCTGTGAGGGTTGAGACAGTTTGCGTCCTGCAGCTTGGCCATCAGGACTGGGGGCCAAGGCCAGCTCCATCAACATGACTTTTGTGACTTCGCTATTTATTCCAGAAAAATTCTTGCCCAGAAAGATAAACAGGCAAAAAATATTTCATGATTTGATTGAGAAACTTACCCAAAGTCAGTTTTTCTGAACAATAGGCTGATCAAACCACCCCACTTTTCAGGACAATATGGCTCAACCAGGGAAACTGTGTATTTATCAGACAGCTATTGCTTTACAAGGGTCAATAGAGGTCCATCACCCTTAATGTAGCCCAACCACAACCAGATCTCCACGTTGGAAGACCCACGCAGACCCCAAAACCCCCTAGTGAATACCCGCCCTGGCCTCCTCTTTCTGAGACTGGCAAGGCGGCGGTGTTCTCCCTACTGCAGAGGAAACAAGCCTGACTTTACCTTATTGAGTGAACATTCTCACGGTCTTCTTGTTAACAGTTAAACCTGCTTCATTTTTCTTCCTGGCATTTATCAATATTTGACATTACATTATATGATGCATTATTTATTTATTGTATTTCATCCCTGTCCAACTGGAGTTTGGGACTGTTTGTACACTGCTCTATTCCCTGTGCTTAGAGAAATGCCCAGCACGGGCAGTCCCTTGTGATGCACACTAAATGAATAACGGGGTGGCTGGATGCTATGTTGATGGCCACATCAATGATTCTCAGATAGTTTTCTCTCTCAGGAGACCTGCCTTTGCCATCTGGGTGGTTTGGACTCAGGATAGAAAAGGTTCTCATCAGGGGAGGAAAGGATGTGAGCTGGGAGCAGATCTGTGCTTTGGAAATATCTACAGGTGAAGCTGGTGGGCCACATGGTAGGAGTTGGGAACATTTATCCCACTGGGGGAGACACAGACTTGCACCAAGCAAAGGGCACTAGGAAGGAGAAGTGTGCTCTGGCTTCTCACCCCTCCTGACTGTGTGAAGCCTGAAACCCCGTAGTTTTGCCATAGGCACACCGGTCTCATCTATATCTGGCCAGATACAGCCCCTCCCAACACACACGCCAAACTTCAAGGCTCTGTCATTTTATTTTAAATGTTTTAATTTTTTTTTAAGACAGGGTCTCACTATATCACCCAGGCTGGTCTCGAACTCCTACCCTCAAGACATCTTCCTGCCTCAGCCTCCTGAGTAGCTGGAACTAAAGGGTCTGTCATTTTAGTTTGGCAAATTTCAACATGCTTTTGCTTCCAAATAAGTTATTTCATGAAACATATTTCCCTGCTCACCAGACATGCCTCTAAATTACATAAGGCATGTTCCATGATGAAAATTATTTTACAGATTGGGTTATGGGACTTATATCACATAGTAGTAGCAGTATTGATAATAGTAATTAATACTATTTATTTAGCCTCCTACTACATGTCAGGTATCTGCTAGAAGCTTTAGATACTGTATTGCCAATGCTATAACACCCTGAAAACTTGATATCTGAGAAAAGCAAGGATCATAGAAGTTACAGGCCTAAAATCTCCTAAGAGGAAGTTACCTTCACCCTTGTTTTCAACTCATACAGCAAAGACAAACAGGCTTCCACAACTGTGAGTTCTAGCATGTTCTCAGTGTTTTCTCCTGTCAGGCAACATGCAGACTGGAGACATCAGAGTAAGTAATCTGCCATTCTCTACCTAAACATTCCAGAATATTTGCACCAATTACTGCATCTGAATATTCCAATTGGTTCTGTCTTTCTCAGACAATGATGACTGATTGACTTAGGTGATTAGGCCACTACCTTAAGATTACTTTGAGAACTAATGAACTAATCTGGAGGTAGAGTTAAGAACTCTTCACTAACGAGGCAGGATCTATAGGATGAGTAAGAATTTACAAGGACCCAGGGCCAGGTGGAGAGGGAGGGTGGAGAGAGCACTTCAAGCTTCGTGCGAAATCCCAAGCAGGCACTGAGCCTGGAGACACTGGGAAGGCCCAGACCACACTGCGGCAGATGTGAGTGAGGAAACTGAAATTCCCTGGCCTTTACAAGACAAGAACTAGGAGGTTTAAACAAAAACTGGTGATCATTCTGGGGATAGCTCGTCACAGCAATATTTTCCTCTTGATGGTGGTTCAACAGGACCATCACCACCTGTCTTTATCTAAAAGCTCCGTTTCATTTAACATGGAAAGGATGACCACACCAGAAACAGACAAGGGGAGACCGCGTGTCACGAGTGTGCTCCTGCATCAAGGCAGCCCCGAAAGGCAAATCCAGCTGCCATTGGGCCTGATTCCCTCTGGCCATGGAGAAACCAGTCCAAAGTCAAACGCCTGGGTGGCAGATGTGAAGGGCTGTAGGAGACCTGGCCCAGGCAGATCCTTCCCAGCACAACTGCATACCAGGTGATTAGGAGTAGGGAGGAAGAAGGAAACGGGGGAGCATTAATGAGAAGGGCAGACAGCTCTCTGGAATAACCAAGCATTTTTTTCCTACAACCTCTTGGAATCTCAGGACCTTATAATATTCGGAGGAATCAGCCCTGGAGTGAAGAATTCTAGTTTTGTCCTATAATCAGGCAGATGTTGAGGATGGAGAAGCCATCTTCTGTTGCTATGTGATGGTTCCCGGAGTCTTTCATCTGGGTTCCCGAACAGGCTTCCAGGACAGGTTGCTGTCAGATCTCCTGAGGGCTGTGGGGTGGGGCAGGCATGCCCTTTTCTGATCTGGCAGAAATCCTTCTCAGCAGGGCCCATGCCCAAGAGCCACCTCCATAGGCAGAGGCCTCCGTGGTGAGCTAGGCTGTCACCTTCTCCATTCCACCAAGATTCTGTTCGAGCTCAAAAACTGATACCCCAAAGACTGGCACTTTTACATGCTGAGAGGCCTCAGAATCCTCCAACCTAGTCTTGCCCCCTCCATCCCAAGAGCAGGGAGGGACTGTCTGTGGAATTTCTTTGTCTGACCAAGAGAGCTTCTTTCCAAAAGACATGCAATTGTCTGAACCCCCTTCCTGGGGAATCTCATCCAGTAACCAGGAAAGAGGGGCCACCAGAGAAGGCAGGGACTGGGAGTCCTAGCACACCCAGACAGCTTCTCATCTGTGCTCCTCGGGGCAGCTCCGAGAGAATGGGGGCTCTGCCTGCACAGTAAGACAGCCTTTGTTCCCGTCTGCATCTGCCTCCCCCACCCCGACGTCCGCCTCTCTCCTTCCCTAGGAAAAAGGTGTCTCCACTGTTGGAAGCCAAGACCCTCAATACCCAAATGACCTGTCCTATGCACGGGTTTCGCCATGGAAAATTCCCAGGACAAACATAGCACCCCACCCTCCAGCGAAGAATGCTCCAGGGTGTGCTAAATGCAATTGTTCCCGACCACCAGGGTGGAGTCAAGTAGGCACCGATTAGACGCTGATTGGGACTGATTAACCCTAACCCTCCCCCGCTACCCCTCCCTACTTCTTTGTTTCTGTATGCTTATAAAACCAATTGAGAATCTAAGTAAAGTAGACCTTGACAACAATTTGCTTGGCCTCGTTCCTTTCTCTCGCCCGTCTCTTTCAGGCATGGTCCCCCTTGACCCCCGCGAGTAACAGAAGGTCCCGCGGGTCGGGACACTCCACCATATAAAAGCTTCTGCGCCGCACCAATGATTACTCTTGGGTAATCATTCTCCTGCGATTTCCCTGTGTCGTGCATGTTAAAATAAATTTTATATGGCTTTTCTCCTATGAATCTGCCTTTTGTCAGCTGACTTTTCGGCAGACCTTGCGAGGGCGAAGGGGGAGTTTTCCCTCCACCCTGACTGTTCCCCTGGCACAGCTGGGGCCCAGTGAGCATTCGATATATGTTGACTGAACAAACGGATGAGCAAACACACCATCTTTCAGACACCGGGCAGTTCGTCAGTCGCCTCTCCCGCTGTCCCTGAGGGCTCAGAGTTTGAGACACAGTTGTCACCAATGCTCTCCTTTCGGTTTCCTGGCGCCCACTGGCTCTTCTCCACTCCCCCACCGGAGCAGGCCCTGCGCGAGGCCTCAGGGAATGGAGGCCTCAGAGGAATCCAGAGAATAAAAGGAGTGAGTTCCAGATTTTTGAATCTTAAAAGCTGAGGCCCGCAGCAATCTCAGGGCAGGAAGGCAAACAGCAGGACTGCCTGGGCCAGTCACCTTCTCCGGACCCTGCCTCCAGCCCGCAGGCTGCTCGGAAGGGGATCTGGGCTGGGACGCAGGAGAGCACAGGGAAGCTGAGGCTGGCAGGCCCTGAGGGCAAGACCTGGCCACCTGTCCCTGCAGGTGTCTGCCGTCCTCCTCCAAGGCCTATCCCCAGGCCGGGGTGGGGATGCCCAGAGCAGAGGGGAGTATTCCCCTCCACACCCTCCTGCTAGAGCCCACCCTCTTACCAGCGCTGGAGACTGGCCAGACGCTGGCCTTCCCCTCGCCCAGCCTTGCTACTGCCGGAGAGGACACAGCCTCTCAGAGGCCACAGACAGACAAGCCAGCTGGAGAAGGCTCCTTGCCCATGCAGGCTTGTCAGAAAGAGGTCCAGGGAGGTGCTGACTGACTCCAAGGTGACCTTCCGTTGGAATGAGGAGGCCATGGCACTGACCTGTGCATGGACTGACGACAGAGGACCAGATGGGACTGGGTGACTCAGGAAATGCCTGCATGATTAGATGATTAAATGCCTCCCTCCACCCCCAACCCCCGCCTCCAGCCTCAGGTAAACTCTGGAGGACAGCAAAGAGAGACACTAAAGTCGATGAAAGTTCTCACCCACTAGGATAATGAAGGCTTCTGATACAAATTAAGTTGAATTCAAATAGAACTGCATTGATTGCACATCTGAAATATTTGGCCCTTGTTGTTCATAACCCAGGAACATAAACAATGGAGCATTTAACAGAAGGGGATGGTCTCAAGAGTCTACTCAGATTCTAAGTCCCAGGCCTTTTCTCAGGGCCGATCCTGGAAGAGAACCCAGGGCTATGGGCTTGGATTCCAGCACCACTACTCCCCTCTCTATTGGTGATTCAAACAGCCCACCGAGTCCTGCCTACGGCGGTGGTACCGGCAGGGCCTCGAGGCTGCTCAGAGTGTCCACAGGCAAAGGGCACGACAGGTACAGGTACGATCGCTAGATCCTCACCTCCATCCCTGCTCCATGGCAACTGGACCTTTTGGCATGGACAAAAGTCTTTAAAATATAAAGGATCATGGATGTCCAAGTATTACGAGAAGTGTCTTTGAGAAAATGGTGTCCTCTGAGGGTCCCATTGCAATGACTGGTACTTTTTGTCTCCCCATAGCATAGGTCATGTGACCACCATGTGCTGGGGCCCCATCTGTGTCCCCTGATCTTAGCCCAGTTCTATCTGTACTAGGGGTGGGAGTTTCATGAGTCCCACCTTGACAGCTGGGAAGCCTCCACAGTGTCATTAGGCTCCATGATGTTAGTACTTTTCTTAGTTACCACCTGTATCCACTTCCTTATACAGATGTCTGGATTGGAAAATATCAAACCAACCTGGGTCTGTGTCCTGCCTGTCTCCTATACAAGTAATATCCCTTCAGAGTCAGTTTCCTCATCTGCACAATGGGAGCAGGAGTTATGCACACCATACAGGTTTGCTGTGAGCCTTAAATGAGCTAATATGTGTCATGAGCCTAGCACACTGCCAGACATGTAGTAAATACTCAGTAAATGTCACCCACACACAGTGACAGATATATGTACTAAATACGTATATTCATTTCATCCACTGGCCTGGACCTCAGGTTCTTTTAAAGCCTGTAGACTCCACGTCACCTTCAAGGACATTAGGCGTCAAAAGTTTCCTCCTTTGTTGCTGGAAGCAGGCCAACTGGACCTGGCGTTATCTCAGCTACTCAGAACGTGCCCAACTCTGCTGACGGCTTGTAACACGCCTGAAGAGTCCCAGATCCTCACAGGTGGATAGTGTCATCATCGCCCTTTCACAGCTGAGGTCAGGGATGTTCTGAGTGGCTGAGGTGGAGGACAGATGATAGATGTTTCTCATCTGGGGGGACTGTGAGGGCACCAGAATTCGAGCCCAGATCTTTCTGACTTCAAAGCAGAAGTAGAAAACAAGTATCTAAAACGAATGAATCAAAGGAAATCACCTAAAATCACTTAAAAATATTATATATCTAATGACCCTACCCCTATAGAAAAGACTGACACCCCAGCTGCTTAATATGAGGTTGGTAAATCCACACATTTTCTCACGAGTTTTTGCTTTATGTTTTATTTTTTTGTTCCAACATCTGTGGACTGATCGGTTTCCAGGAGGCCAGAAAGAAGCTCAGGATACATTTCAAAGGCTTCAGGACCTTCATGTTTGCTTCCTTGCTCTGAAGTAAGAGGCAGTCAGGAGGCTCCTAGAAAACCAGGCAGCAGCCCAGAGGGGACCCCTGCCCTTGGGGGCCTGGTTGCCTGTGCACAGGGGCACTGCAGAGCACAAAGACAACAGCCTTTGTCTCCAAGCAGGCAGGTTACATACGGAAAACGGTCCAGGACCCACAGGGGCAAAGGAGGTGGTTTGCGAACATAGCTGGCCCTAGTAACACAGAGGAGGGAATGAATCGAGGGTCCGCTGCAGGCCAGGCACCCGATCTCCATCATCCACGTAACCCTTCAGCAGTCCTGCGAGGGAGACATTTTCTCCAATTTAAAGAAAAGGTGCAGGGCAGAGACTTACAGGGCCGTCCAGCTGCTGGGACGCTGTGGGGCTGGGACTGAGCCTGCAGGCCTGACTCAGAGACTGCTGCCCTTTGTCTCCCAGTCTTTGCTGTGGTTCTTGGTGGGGCTGTATCACCCCCTAGGGGGCTGTTTTGGAAGTTTCTAGTGATGTCGTGATGCAATAATAAAATTCACAGAACGGTACCCCAGAGAGAACGGTTCTATGTCCTTCATTACTTCCAGTGACGGTTCTATGTCCTTCATTACTTCCAGTGCTCTGCCTGGTATTCATGTGCTTGGAAAACATGATCCATACATGGGCCTTTTACCGAACTCTGTTGTACGTCTACATAAAAGTGTGTCTTGCACATAGAATTTTCTAGAAAGGTCACTACAGTCCTGTGAAAGAGAGAGATGAGTATACTTGTGTTGTCTGCTATTTCAGAGAATCCCATCATCAAGACAGCAGAGTTTGTGGGTGAGATGTCCCTACAGTGGCCATTGCATTTACGGAGATTCTGCACCAAGGAAGTGAAGTGCAAGCTTCTGGCTGCTTTCTTCTGTCTTTTCTTGCAGTTGTGCCAAAATGTTTACACACTAAAATATGTAATCCCATCATTATAAACTGCTAGGAACTATTTCTTGATATTACAGTTGGAGCACTCTATAGAGGTTGATATTTTGTTTTGTTTTGTTTTTTTTGCCAGCATATAAGGAAACAAGTTATATTTTCTATGAATTTCATTTTAAGATAGTAAAGGGGATAGCACAAATAATTACTTTTAAAAAGGGTCTTTGGTGGGATAGGACTGAGAACTGTCCTGGCCTCAGCTTTTCCTCTGCCACTGAGTCCAGTGAGTACCCTCCCTTTTCTACACGCCCCCATTTTGCCATGGCTCCCTCTCCCTCGTCTTGCCTTGAAAGCGTGGACTTGGCTCGGCCCAACCTCACATGTCACCATGCTTCCTCTGTGCTTCCCTTCCCGTTTACTTTGGCCCCGATCAAGGTCCAAGATATTGGTATCTGAGGCTCAGCTCAACTGGATTTCCCATCTCAGAGCCGAGCAGGAAAGGAACAGCTCCTTTTGTGCCGCAGAGAGCCTGGGTGCTAGATGAGGAAATGCTTTTCTTGGGGCTGCCCTGCTGGAGCCTGGATCGGTGCAGGCCCGCTCTGCCATTGGCGTGTTTTCTTTTACCAAGCAGCATTGTCTTTGAACTGCAGGCAGGCTGGGAAAGGGTACAAATCCTTGCAAACTGCTTTTTCTTGCACAAAGCATCTTAATTATAACTTTTGTCAGCACTTATGTCACTGCTTTGGGAAAGGAAGAGGGAAGGAGGGAACGCTCTGCTATTTCACAGCACATACAGGTTCCTTAAAACGAGGAGGTGGCTGCCGAGAGTAAAAGCAAGGAACACAGCCCCCAGTAGATTAAAAGGGGCCTTTGTAGTGGCTGCATCTGTGCATTAAAATAAATCTCTCCTAGAACTAAAATAACATCTACATTCATTTGGGCCGGTGCCACATTCGCATTTAAGAAATTTGACAAAACATTGCTTGAGCATGTTGAAATCTGCCAACTGAGAACAAAACAAGAAAGCTACCTCGGCCGCATGGAAATACTTCTCCCAGTTCCGTACTTTCACTTACGACTCCCATTTTCCGGCTGCACTTGAAAGAAAAAGACTTTGCCCTTTTTTCAGGTGCCAACCACTTAGCATGGCCCTGAAATGCACAGCAAATTGCCGTTGGAGGTGGTAGACTTCAAGAGGAATCTTTTTCTTTTCCCCTAAAGGAAACTACTAGAGACCCTGCATGCCTGATAAAGCCTTTAATAGCTAGAGAAACATTATTTGGGGTGGCCCTCAGGTAAGCTAGACATGAATAATGCCTCATAAAAGTAATTACTTCTACCCAGAGCATAGTACACCAGATGACTTGGTGGGAGCCCAGTTTCCAGGAGATTTGCAGGCAAAAGAAATTTTCCATCCGAAATCCAAGACGTATCTATCTGTGGCAGACACCATGGTCACTTCTGTGGAGTTGTGCCCCTTCAATACCAGTTCTGACCTTTTCTGAGATCCTGGTCAACAGTGTTGGGAGGTTTCTCAGGCTGCTGCTTTCAGTTTTATGACACAATTAGGCCTCAAATAATAACCAATCTACTTGTTAGAATGTTAATAATGAGTTCTGATTCTAGTGTAGTCCATTGGCCATAGTATGGATGGGTAGATGTGCACATTTAGAGCTAGAAAGTGGAGTGGATCATTGAACCCAATCTGCTTATTTCACAAGCCAATAATCAGAGGTCCAAAAAGGTTAGCAACTTCGCTGAGATGATTCAGACCAATTCTAACTGCAGCTGGGCTGGAATAATGGACAACTGTTACTTTTAAAAGCTGGGCATGCACATCCCCTTTTTTGGGTAGCAGAGCCCCTGCCCACTTACCCATACCTGTTTCCTTTAGGGAGCTGTCCTGCCTCCAATTTCAGTCCATGTGGTTCATGTAGGGTTAACTCTCCACCCCCTGGGCACAGGGATGTGTCCTCCTCTTCTCTGCCATAGCGATGGGCACTGACCTAAGCTATGCCAGTGAGAACAAGCCCCAGGACTTTGAACTGAAACTTTTAGGAAAGAGAAGATTTCTTTTCATTGAGTTTGCCAAGCTGATCAGACGAATGCTGGGGACATTGGATGAAGATGAGAATAAGACCAACACAAAGACAAGTAAAACAGGAGACTGAGAACCTTGGTGACTTCAGCTGAGCCCTGGATCTAACTGAAGCCAGATATAGCTCTGAACTTTTTAGTTACATGAGACAATGAATTTCCACCCATTCCAGGCAATCGCATAATTAACTTCTGTTAATTTACTGATTTTGCTTAAGCCAACTTGAGTTTGGCTTTTGTTACCTGTAATAGCTGGCATCCTGGCAAAGGCAACTGTAGTCTAGGTCGTGGCCCCTCCTGATAGGAGATGGGCAACTTATCTTCATGTGTAGAGATTCGTCACATTAGCACCTCCTTGCAGACAGTCAAACACAATAGGTGAGAACAGCACTGGCAGGAAGGCAGACCCTGGTGTGGTGCTGCCCTTCCCTAATTCATGTCAAGTGTCTCTGACAAAGCCTCCACTCAGGATGTTGAGCCTCAGGATGGGGCTGTGTGGCAGTATAGCTCTGTAGGAGGATGTCCCAGTGATGCCTGCAAAGTCCAACCCTGCACTGGCATCCCAGCTGGAATCCTGGACTCCTTCCTTCCCTTGCTCCCTGCTTGGCAAGTCCCAGCCACAGCCTCTTGTGCTCCTTGTTTTTTGTGTACTGCTTGGAAGATTACGCCTTCCTTTTTTTGGTCCATAGTCTACTGAAAAAGTTGAGAGGCAGCATAGAGTAATTAATGGTGGGCTGAGGACGAGAATCCAGTACTCCCACTTGCCATGTGTGGAAGGAATTTAGGCAAGTTACTTTACCCACCTCTGCTCAGTCTTAAAAGTTGTGATGACAAAATTAGACCAAGGAGAATTTCTGGTACACAGTAAGGGCTCAATAATTGTTATTTTGGGTATTATAGCATTTTTCTAGAATGAAAGATCAGTTTCCTGATGGGGTTTCAGAAAAGATTAAAGATGACCCTTCTGCCAGCCAGAGCCAACAATTTCCTTCCCTCACCCCTGCGACATGTTCTTAGATACACAAAGTCCCTTATAACTGTCTCACCCTGCCCCATCAACTGCTCCTATAACAAAGCATCTAAATCCTTAAATTGTTGCCGCTTATAGCAGTCAAGAGCAAAAAGTTGCTGATTCCCTGCCTAAGGCTCTCCAGGTAACTATAATCATCTTAAATGCACTATGGTCACAGGCAGATTAATTTTTCACAATGCTTAACTATTTTTTTATCAGCACAGTATTACAATTACAGATAAAGATCATTCAAACTACAGTTCCATGCCTTAAGAGTAATCTCAGTTTTTAAATAAACTGCATCTACTTCCAAAGTTGCATTTATTACCTTTTATTTCTTCCTTGGTTTCAAGTGTTTAAGAAAGGATTGGATTCTTTTCACCTAGTAGAGAAGAGAGTAAAGCAATGTACTTTTCCAGGGTTGGGCAAAGCGTCCCCCCTACCAGGTTTGGAGCTAGTTCCCATGAAGGTATGTGGACTCCTGTCACCATCTGGCATTCTGGAATAAGGCAGTGGTGCAGGTAAGTCTGCTCCTCCTTTTTGTTAAATCAAACTTTTAATTTTTCTTATCCATCGGTGGGGTTATTTCTAAGAGGCTTTATCTTCTTTCCTGCTGGCAATAGTCCTGCCCTTGCTTCTCCCTTTCACTTTCTCTGCTCTATCCCCTCTTCATCCAACAATTACTAAATGAGCATCTTCTGTGCTGGGGGACAAGGTGAACAATGTGACAGCTCATGTGCTCCCAGGACTGAAAATCTCTTAAGGCACACAGATACTGTGCACCCGACGACCATGTGAGTGGTTTGAGAGGGATGTGCAGGACAATATGGGGGTCTGAGACGGGGCACCTGGCCAAGTCCTGGGCTTCATGGGAGAAACAGTCTTAATCTGCAGCCTGAAGTGGGCGTGGGGGGTTAGCATTCACAGGCAAAGTGGAGTGAAGGGAAAGAACATTCGAGGCTAAGACCCTGAGGCCGGAGTTTGTAGAACTGAGAGGTGTTCGGTTACGGGTACATCAATGCATACTGCTTTATATTTCTTTAGAAGTCCCCACTTCTGTTTATGGCATCTTAGAATCAAGGGAATGTGATAATGAGGCAGGTGACAAATTTTCCTGCTGTTTGTGTAAGTGCAGTAAAGAACACTTGTGAGGAGTAGGAGTTGGCACAGGCCCCCTCCTTCATTACAACAAGGAGGGCCACCCACCAGCCAGCACCCTATCAGCACCACGGCATTACCCCAATTGTTCTGCATTACCCACTGACTGCCCAGCAGAAGCAGCTTCTCTACATGCTGCAAACCCTGCTTGGTCCCTGCCTGATACCCCATATCCTCACAATGCCCTACGACACCTTTAATCTTGAGAAAAGGGGAGTGTGGCCCTAGACACCTAATGGAGTGGTGATAGGGAAGTATTTCCCACCTGCGCTTGTGGATGAGTGGGAGGTGACTGTGCTGGATCAGCTTGAGATTCCACTGGTCTGGCTGAGAGGCAGTGGCACTTTAGTGGCACTAAAGTTTGGGGATGTTCAATAACTTGCCCCTGGTTATGGTGCTAATAAGTGGGAGAGCATGGAATGGACACGAGGCCTCCTTAGAGACTCCGTTCCGTATCACCGTACACCCAAAAGACATTGTTCTTGTTCCAGAGACATTCACAGGCACCAGAGAGAAAGAGAGATATGTGCCTGAGTTGCGTACAGGACAGAGAGTTCAAAAAAGAGATGCGTTTGAAGACACAGACAACCAGTCCTACTTTGCCAGTTTTAAGGCCAAGACACTACAGAATGATGCTTAGAGAGCCAGATCCCCTGGCAATTCTAATCATTGCTACAGGCATGTGAGAAGGCATAGTGCTAGCAAGTACCAACACTATATGTTCTGCTGCACATGCTGTAATATCATCCTAAAATGGTATTTGAAAAATACTAATGTCTGGATGAAGTAGGTGAGAGTCTGAACTGGGAAAATAGAAACTTGCACGCTGAAAAATGAGAATCCCTAGGTTTCCTTTCCCTGCCCAGCTCCCAGATGCTGACAGATAAGCTTATATCCTCCAAGCAAGCCCTAGAGTTACTGTAATTTCCCGCATGCTCCACTTTGGCTGGGTCCCCGTTGATTTACCCACCAAGAAAAGCCTATTTGTGGGGAAACTTTCAATTAGCATTTCAGTGCCTCACTCTTAAATGAGAACTGGGCTACACATATTTGTGGAGAGCCTTTGACATGAAAAACAAAGAAAAACTAATAGAAAAATAAATGATTTAGTGTGAACGTCACAGATAGCATACAAGACATAAAACAACTCTAATTATAGTCAATATACTCAGAGAGATAAAAGAAGTTATTGTATTTTTGAAACAAGAACAGGCTGCTATAAAAAAATAACTCCTGGAAACTTAAAATAGTCAAAATTAACAAATTTAAGAGTAGGAAGACACATGTTGGAAAAAGGAAATCTCACAGATAATAAAATAAAAAGACGTGGAAAAATAATATAAGAAAATGTGCTCAAACTGAAGGATATACACTTCTAAATCAAAAAAGCTTGAAAAATACTCCACACAACGAATGATGAGGACCCACAGTACGTTGGAATTTAAAAACACCGGGGACAGAGAGTACATCCTGAAAGCTTCTAGGGTGGAGGCTGGGCAAACCTGGTCATGTCTAAGGATCTGGAAATAGAATGACATCAGAGTTTTTGAAAAACACTGGGAAGTCAAATGAAAATGGAGTAATGCCTGCAAAATTATGAGGGAAAATGATTTCCAGTCTGGAATTCAATACCCAGCCAAGTGATTATCAAGTAAAGGAGTAGAATCAAGACATTTTCAGAGCTACAAGGGCTGAAGAAATTTTATCTCCCTTTCTTATAAAACTCTGAAGAATGTTCATCAGCAAAGTGAGAAAGTAAGTCAGGAAGAAGGAGGGCCTGGGGGTCAGGAGAAAGGAGCATGTGACAGAGGAAGATGGGGAAGAGAAGTGGTAGGAGCCCAGCTGCCCAGCAGGCTTAGACAGCGACTAGTCCAGGCTGAATCAGGGCAACACAGGGCTCAGGGAGGGAGTGCTTTCAAAAGCATGATGAAATAGGTGGAAATACTGAACATTTAGCAACAGTAATAATAGACATTTGAGATATCTGATGAAACACATGGTGAAAAAATTAGTGACAGGTAGAAGGAAAACTAGGCACATAAGCAGACAAGGGTGGGGGTTCAACCCAGGGAAAAATATCACACAAAAAAGAAAATACGTAAGAGTACAGTATTAACACAGAAGGGGATATACAAACATTGTCCTAATAATATAATCACTGTCTAATTAATAAAAACTATGCTATAGGCATATAGCTGTGTTTGTGGAATAAAGGGAGGGCAGGAATGGCTGGTGTAAAAAGTCCAAAGCACCATGTTTTAAAACAAGTAAATTAATCAAAGTCTAAAATTAACTAAAATGCAGCAATCTTAACTCGCCAATGAAAAATAGAGATGCTAAGAGAGTTGGAAGCCATTGCCTCTAGGGAGTGAGACTAGGGCTTGGGAGTGGTGAGTCAGGGCCTGCTTTGTCTCTTGGTAAGCTTTTTTGGCACTATTTAACTTTTTTTTATTTCAGCATATTATGGGTGTCCGAATGTTAAGGTTACGTATATTGCCCATGCCCTCCCTCCCCCCTTGAGTCAGAGCTTCATGCATGTCCATCCCCCAGACGGTGCGCATCACACTCATTATGTATGTACATACCCATCTCCTCCTCCTCCCTCCCACCTGCCCAATACCCAATAAATATTATTCCTATATGTCCACTTAGGTGTTGATCAGTTAATACCAATTTGCTGGTGAGTACCTGTGGTGCTTATTTTTCTATTCTTGGGATACTTCACTTAGTAGAATGGGTTCCAGCTCTATCCAGGAAAATATAAGAGGTGCTAGATCACCATTGTTTCTTATAGCTTAATAGTACTCCATGATATACACATACCACATTTTATTAATCCACTTGTGTATTGAAGGGCACTTGGGTTGTTTCCACATCTTTGCAATTGTGAATTGTGCTGACAGAATAATGACAAACAAACATATGAAAAGATGCTCCACATCTCTAATTATCAGGAAAATGCAAATCAAAACCACAGTGAGATATCACTTATCTCCAGTGAGAATGGCCTTTATCAAAAAGTCCCAAAACAATAAATGTTGGCATGGATGCGGAGAGATAGGAATGATCCTACACTGCTGGTGGGACTGCAAACTAGTGCAACCTCTGTGGAAAGCAACATGGAGATACCTTAAAGAGATACAAGCAGATCCACCATTTGATCCAGCAATCCCACTACTGGGCATCTACCCAAAAGAACAAGAGATTCTATAAAAAAAAAAAAAAAAAGCACTATTTAATTTTAAAAAACTGCATTCATATATCACTTTGCTATAAAACCAAGTTAATTAGAAGTGAGATGTTAAGATGAGCAACTAATCTGCAGATTCAAGCACCTGGCAACAAGATGCAGGCCCAAGCCTATTTTTCTCTTTGTTTCTTCCTCCCTGTGCCCATATGAGGAGTGCATATACTCCTGGAAGCTGTGGCCACTGTGTGAGGTGGATGGGAGAAGCTTGTGGAGAAGTCAGTCCCTGCTCCTGGGGTCAGAGTCTGATCTTTGAGCTCTGACTGACTCTACCTGTCCAGAAGGTGAGCCTCAGCCATACTGGGCCCTTCAGGGGACCACAGGCTGGTATGAAAAGTATTGGAACACATGCAACTTCCCTGTCACAAAAGTCATTCTAGAGGCTCTCTAGGATGCTGTGGTACAAATGATTGTTGGGCTCCGGCCAATAATCAGTTGGTAAACCCTATTTGAAGTTCGTCCTGACTGAGGATGCATTTTTCTAAGAAGGAGACTGATCCAACCTGTGATCATCTCTGGGTGAAATGATTTCCAAATAAATCAAGTAGGTTTGCTGAAAGACAGCTGTCTTTGCCATTTCATCAGGCTGCAGTTCATCCCATGGTGAGCAGTTTCCATTTTTACTGCAGCCTAGACAGGTGCAAACCAAGCTGTAGAACTGTGTAGCAGGGGGGAGGCCAATGCACGTCCCTGAAGTTTTTGACCCAGGTCCTAGGGACACTTGCCCCAACCTTTGGCGTAATGTCCTTTCCTCTAGAGGTCAAAGGCATCCATCTAAAACCCTGTGATTAGAATTCTACCAAGATTACCATTAGCAGGAAGAAATTATTACTTTAATAAAACTTAAACTTGTAACATCCCACAAACCGTTGAATATTATAGGTTATCTTGTCACAAAAGACAATGAAAACAATATGGCGTGTTGAGTAGGAAGCAATGATGGATATTAAAAAAACCCGATTGTCATCAAGAGTTTATTTACTACTCACCCACATAATCCCAGTATTATAAAAATGATGAACAATGAATGGGGTGGGGGGAAACAACAGATAAAACTTGGAGTCTTAAAGCTCTATCCTGCGCCAATAAGTAGTTTGAAAATAGTGTCCGTCAGACCCATATGTTTTCTGCATGTGTAAGAATACTCTCACACAGGGGGCTTGCTTCATAACTGAGATTCTTTTTCATTTAATTCAGTCATATTAGATTATGGGGCTGATTATGATCATATCCACAAATCAGTATTTTAACAGAGTTTCCATGGAAACACTATATGCCCCTGTTTTTTAACTTTTTGGACAAGGCTTTGCCTGTTTAACAACTTGAACAAGTTTGATGAGGACAACATGTTTTGTTTAAGTTACATTAGCTGGGGCCAATATTTCCTAATTGCATTACCAGGAGAAACATTCACGGCATTACTCGTACCATGGAAAACCTCCCCTTGACCAGCGCTCGGTTTGCTTTAATCACTAGAGAACAGGAAACATACCAGGATTGCCTTGTCTTATCAAGTTTTAAATGTGTTAACTGGTTTTAAATCTATGAAATAATCTCCCTTATTAAATGACAAAGTTAGTCTTGTTAAGAGGATCGGCCTTTATGGCTATATCCATTTATTTTGCAAAATGCAAACATACACATATCTTTGGCTCCCTGCTATAGAGGGGAACTCATTGTACATAAATGTATGCCCCTTTTTGCATATGGAAAAATTCCACCCCAAAAATAATCCCTTCCTACGCACGCACGCGTGCACACACACACACACACAAACACACAAACCCTTAATAATATCAAGCATAGAATAAATGCAAAAGTTATGTCCAGGCGACAAGGACTTCTCATAAAACAACCTCTTTTTGTGGTTAGTTTTTGGTCTTTTTAGGCATTCATACCCACAAAACCAGAGATGTTTACTTCCAATAGTGACATTGTGGGAGGGGCCTGCAGCAAAGTTTTTGAAAATGCTGTGCTGTATAAAGACATGGGGGAGGGGGGTTTATGGACTGATGTCAGAGTTCACCCTGGCAGCATACAAAACATATGGCCTGAAGCTCTGTGAGATGTCTGTGTCTGAAATGCTGGAGGAGCTTAATATAATATCGGCATAGAATAGTTTAATTTTACAGTATTAGGCACTGAGACAGTAATTTGAGTGGGGCGAGCTGTATTTTAATACATCAAAGTATACTATTCTACAGGGAATCCGAATATATTTTTAAAAGACACACATTCCCTATTCATAATTACTTGACTCAAAAACCTTCCTTTCTCAAGGAGGATAAGTAGGAAACAGTCATAATCTTCCAAGAGCTACCTGTCTTACTTTGTAAACTAAGCACATATCTCAAAAATTACCTAATCTGTTTCCAGGTCAATGCTTTTAGTGGGTGTATGGGGTTGTGGATGGAGACTGGACACCTACATGGTGACTGTGGCTCTCTCCCGACCACGGAAGTTTGTGCCACCCAGTGGCAAGGCTATGAGTTCAGCTCCACTCCCTCATCTTCCACTCCTCTTTTTGAGATGCTTATCTGCACAGATCTGAGTCCTAGCGGCATCCTTTCCCCCGAATTATGACCTAGAATTCGTCCATGAGAAAGAAGCAAGTGGCCGTTCCATTCCTGCTTCCTTCCCTGGCATGGTCTGTCTTAAGCGTCTGGGTGCTCTGATGCACGTCTGGCCCAGGGCTGTTCGTATGTTTGTCCAAACAGTCGCCTGTGTGGAGGGAGGAGCAGGCCCATGAAATGCCTTGCTTCTCCTGCTACTGGTCTGCAGATCAAAGAGACTTCTCTGCTCCTGCCCAGCAATGAAGAGAGGGTGGGCCTGAGGGGGCAGCTTCTGAACAGGGGAGCAGCCATGACAAATGTGTCCCAGATCTGACTGATAGCTCTGTCCCGGGGGACGGGCCAGATTGGTGCTAACTCTCTCCACAAAATGCCCTGACTTCCCCACCTCCAGCCCAGAATGCTTCCTCAGGCATGGCCACGGCAAGCAGGCCATGCCAGGGGAAGGCTTTCCCAGGCTCCCTGTGGCCATGGGCCCCAGAAACAATGGGCAGTGAAAACCTACAAGGGAGGGCATCTTCCTGGGTAGGGATGTTTGGATTATTTCCCCTAAGTCTGCTTTGTCTGGGCTAAAGTTTCTTTTAGGGCCCTTCTTTTGTTTTTCCCCAGAAGCATGGGGAAGGGACTGGGAAGAATAAGATGAGATAAAACTGCATAGTAGTGCAAAGGCTTTTTTGAAGTCAGGCAGACAAGGGTTCAAGTCCCAGCTCTACCACTTACAAACGGTGATCTCGGGCAAGTGAGTCAACCTGACAAGTTTCAGTGTTTCCTTTCATAAGATATAGAAGATAATAGTTCCTCCTGTGGAATTGTGGAGGAATGACATGACTGTTTCCAGGTAAAGCACCCCATGTCTGAGACCATCTGAGGGTTCCATGAGTTTTAGGTGTAGTGACTCAGCCCTGAGAATTTAGGGAGTCACTGCATCAGTCAAACTGGATTTCTAGACAGAGGAAAAGCTAAACAAAGAATAAGCTGCTAATCAAGGGTGCCTCATCACCCTTGTGGAGGGCTAGCACCACAGTTTCCTCTTGGTCCCAGCTGGCTGTGCAATGTGTGTTACCTTTCAGATCGACTTCCTCTGGACTGGGCACTTCATTTTCTTAGACATACTCTTCTGGGATGGCTTTAGTGGGCTAGCGTACATGAGGCTCATGGCTAACTTGCTACTCAGGGCAAACTGACAGGGACCGTCCATATGCCCGAATTCAAAGACACAGGATGCCTATTCCATCCCTGACTTTTCTGGAATCAAATTTCTAGTGCAAGCCATAAGTTTTCCATGCAAATGCACAGGTCATAGCTTAACCTCTTTTTTAACATGCTCTAAAATTTTGTCTCTCACTTGTAGGTCATTTTTAAAAGTAAAGAATTACATTTGTCACTGTAGAACAATGACTATGTTCATTAGGAGAAGAAGAATACGTCAAATTTACATCAAGATGTAGAAGCTAGGGATAGGGGTAGGGGTATGTGAGTGGGCTTGGTCAGTAGCTTCCTGGGGCATGATTCAAATCCTCCCATCAGCAAAATGGCACTTGGCTCTTTGTATGATAGCCTTTAGGGGCATTTAGGTTACTCAGATTTGCAAATGGCAAGGATCTACTGCAGGAACAGCAACTGGGGTTATGGTGCCACCAGTTGGTTATCTAATGTTGTCTGTTTTGAGCAATGGACTGGAAAGGATTCTGAGACCGTGGCTGGCCGACGGGCTGCTGAGAGAGGTATCTGGGAGACAGAAACACTCATTTGCCCCCTGGCCTGAGGGGTATCGCATCCAACATACACACAAACTCGCAGGAGGAAAACTTCTGTCCCACATGTAGCCTCAGAGCTTGGACTCAAGCACTTGTGTGGCGAGGATGTGACTCCTCCGTCTGGTGCCCACCACGCACATGCAGAGCAGATCGGCCCGCAACTGCAAACCACGTAAACACGCTCAGGATCTGATAAACATGTGCCGAGATTTCAAAATGCTTGCAAAATCGCCATCCTCTCTACTTCCTCCAAGAAATGGACAGCAAGGTGTATCTCTCTAGTTATGCTGAGATGATGGAGCTGCCGACGGACGCTACCTGTGAAGTGACAACACCTCCCAAACCACATCGTAAGGTATGCCACAGGGCTCCAATCCCGACCCCACCGCAGACAACAGCATCTGTGCAAAAGTGTGTGTGTGACAAAGCTTTTCAATATTAATAATAAAGTTACCGTGGAAGATGGATTGGAGACTCAGCAATCCGTCTCTTCACCTCTTCTCCACCTACTTGCCCAGGATCTTCCTTCACCCTCTGGGCTGTAACCACACTGGCCTTCCAGTAGCCCCTAGGGCACCTCGCCCTCTCTCTGGCCTCTCGGCCTAACACACGGCACGTCTTTACCTCGAATAGCCCTTGTCCGTCCCCTCCCTGCAGTAAATTGTAACTTGTACTATACGTTCCCGCCTGTTTGTAATATCCAAAGTGATGTCTGCTGCAACTCTGCAAGTCGAATTCCCAGATTGTATTCTCTTATAGCACTTTTTACCTCTTCTTCCTTCACTTTTCATGGCTGCACGTTTTCATGTACAGTTGACCCTTAAACAACACGGGTTTGAGCTTCATGGGTCCACTTACACCCAGATTCAAAAATCTAATATTCTTAGTTTGTGGAACCCACACCGACAGAAGGCCAGCTTTTCCTACGTGCGGGTTCCGCAGGGCCGGCTGCAGGACTCGACTGTGCATGGGTTTCAGTATATGTGGGGATCCTGGAAGCAAGGCCCTCGTACATAGAGGGACGACTGTATCTGTATGGCTGAGTGACGCATGTCTATCTCCTTTCTAGACTGTAGCGTTCACCTGGACTATAGTCCATTTATACAGTTGTGTCTTATTTTGGTGCCCATAATACCCCCAAACACAGAGCTTTGCAGGTAAGGGAAATTCAATAGATGCTTCTTTAACAAAGAAATAATACACAACAAAGCGGTCCAGAACGAGAGTCTCTGTGGCATACCTCATTTTTATATAAGGGTGTTTCCACCTTCAGGAGGAATTGAAGGCGCCAACAGTGGGGAAACGCCGGTCTCTAAGAAGTCGCGCCCACAGGGCTCCCCGCAGGAATGTGTCTGCGGACCTAGCCATTTTCGCTCCTCATCACGGCACAGCAGCCCCACAAGCTGCGTTTCCAAATGCCCTCGCTGTAGGAGCACCTCGAGGCCATGGAGAGAGAGGAACTTATAAACATCAGCTCTAGCAGAGAGAGCAGTACACTGAGTTTATTTTCTCCTCAGCCCTCATTAGAATCACAAACGAAATGTTGACAACACATGAAGGAGCCTGCTTGTTGAACACAAATGTTTCCACTCCTATCAGCCTCGAAACTCTGATAGTCATGCTTCACGATGAAAGCTAAGCGGCCCCAGGGAGATGACTACATGCTTCTCCTAATTATGCAAGGATGAAGAAAAAGGCCTCCCACCAGGGACTGACTGGAGGAGAGAACCGCAGGGAAACCATAAAAAAATAACAGCACAGGCACATAGTAGGTGACCCGACATGGGATTCTTGAATTAAACGAAAGGATGAGACCAGCACTATTGCTCCGGAATGGGAACCACCCATTATAAATCCAACAAGGCTGCAGCAAAGTCAAGGCAGGGCCTTTATTTTACTAACAAACATCCCACATGAAGATTGTAATCCCATGACACTCACAACAAAATTTCCTTTGTTTGTGGAGCTGTTTTGGTGACAAGAAGAGATATGCAGAGCACAAATTCACTGAGACTGCCTTTGATTCTAGGCAAGCACACTTAAACACATGCTTTATAATCCAAAAAGATGGTGCACTGTATCCACAGGCAAGATGCTCCTTTTTTATTAAACTCACTTGTTTTTGCTCCAAACAGACTATTCAAGCAGATACAGTCTGTCTAGTTTTTACATGTCATATAGATAGGATACTAGAGAGGATACTAGCTGACATATATTGCTATGTGCCACGGCATCTTATTTTTGCTAAGATTCTTATAGTCTAAGAAATTGTTTAACTCTCCCCACAAATCTGTGAACTGGGTTTCTCTGCACAGATGATGAAATGGAAAATCAGAAAGGTTAAATAACTCGTCCAAGGTCACACGGCCAGTAAATGTTGGAGGCAGCATTTGAGCCTAGATGGTTTCACTCCAGACTCCATGTGTATAGCAGGGACACTATGCTAAAATGAAATGTAGGACAGATGAAGCTGGATCCACAAAAGGGATTCCTAAAGTTTAGGATGTATAATTGCTAGGTTACAACCTAAGTCTTGCTTAAGACAATTGTGTTTTCCAGAACATTTTCAAGCTGTGTGTACCAAAGAACTAATAGAGAGCAAACCTCAAAGAGAAAAAAGTAAAACAGGACTCCTTACTGCATCACAATATACATACACTAAGCTATAACTTAAAAATATGAAACATACATTGTAATCTATTACAGAAACCAGACTATCATGTTGTAATAAAATATAAAAGCAAATAAAACTTCACCAAGAAGAACTGCACAAAACACTCATTTTATGTGTAACACGAGTAAACAATCAAACATGAACATGAATTTGATTCTAATTTGTATTCTTGGGGTGGGAACAAAAGTAGCCAATCAAAAGATCTAAGTAAAACAACGGGTCAGCGTGAGGCCTTGGCCAGGCTTCCTAAGCTGCCATGTTTCTTGATCCTTTTGTTTCCTTCATTAGGCTTATGTCAACCAGCATCTGTCTATGTTTACTCCACCAGCCGCATGAGCTCACTAATTACCTTTAATCATACTTATCTGAAATGCATCTTTATCTTCACATACGTCCTGTGTGCAGGAAAACCAAGTGCTGGAAGGCTGAAGTTGGGAAGATTGTGGAATGGGAAGTCTGTATGTCCTCTAGCCCTGACAGTGCTGGGAGGATGGACCCGAAAAAATGCATCTAGGTCTACCTCTGCCGCCATCTGAAGTTCCCCAGCAAGGACTTCTGAGAGTTGGTTCCCTGATAGTTGGGTAGTGTCAGGGAAATCCTACCTCATTCAAACAAAATCATGTGCAGTCTTCTCATGGGGAACAGGTTCAAGATATGAGAAGATTAGCATCAACTCTGACATAATAAATATAGATTGAGAAATAGCACCTTATAGATTGGTAAGCTCTTGAGGGTTAAGAGCCAGCATGCTCTGTCTTTTCTAGTTCCCACAGACCTAGCTCAGTCCCAGACCCTATGGACATGTGGATTCAGAAAGGCAGTCTCAAACATTTTGGCCACTGTCTTGCTTAGGTTTAGGGAGGCTTGGGGCATACATTTCAATGCCATTACTCCACTGATTTTATTTGAGATTTACTAATCCACTAATTTTATCAGACAACTGGAAGCCTGCTAAACAGATTAAACTCCACAGAATATTCATATGCAGTGAATTGTTCCTTAACTTCTCTGTGCCTCAGTTTTGTAACCTATATCAAAAAAGTAATAGTAACACCCTAATTCATTCTTTCAACATTTATTTAATAAACCTACTATATGCGTATTGTAGAAACTATGGGAAGAAACAAAAGAGATTATTTGAAGCTTAGAGACTAGAGAGGTTGTTACCTTTAAGTGAGATAAAGCAAATAAAACGTGGAGGCAGAGACTGCAAATGATCTCCAACAGCTATGTCTCCTCTTCTTCCAAGGCACACTGCTAGACTTCATTTCCCAGCCTCCCTTGCTGTTAGATATGGTCATGTGACTTAATTATGGCCAACGGAATGTGAGCAGAAGTGTTCAGCGCCTTTCCCTGGCCCTGTCCACGCCTCATCTTCATTTTCTTCCCCTATCAGCCAGCCGATGGAGAGAGCTATGAGAACCAAGAGGAGGTCACAGCCCCAAGAGAGAAAAGTAGCTTGGGGCCCTGAATGACTGTACCCTGCCAACCTGAACTAGACTGTGACAAGAGCAATAAATAAGCTGTTGTGTTAAACTATTGAGATTTGGGGTTTATTTGTGACAATAGCTAGCATGATTTTAACTAATGCAAATCCTTAGCAATATCTGGCCCATGGTAAGCACTAAATAAATGATTGATAGGATTGTCATTTCAAAATATATTCCTAGCGTTCTTGCTATAAGTCTTATAATAAGTTCAAAGAGAGAGGTCTAGAGAGAGAGAGAGGAAGAAAGGAAGGAAGAAGGAAGGAGGGAGAGAGGGAGGAAGAAAAGGAAGGAAGGAAAGAAGGAAGGGAGGGGTGGATGAAAGGAAGGAAGAAGGAAAAATGGAAGATAATATTGAAGCTTTAAATAGCTCTATATAAACTTTATACATGGATGCCATTTTGTCATCCACAAGTCCCAGGGAAATATTTTCACTATTATCCACATGCCTTCTCATGCCAAATTTCCTCCATAACCAAATGAAATTTCTGCACGGATCTGTGGTGCCAAGAGCCCCCGCTCTCCAGAGCTGCAGCTGTCTCCGGGCCTGGCTGCCTTCCCCAGCGTCAGATCACCACAGCACATGCTCTGGGCGGGGGGCCTGCCAACGGCACGGAGGAGCACTGTGCCATGATTTTACCAAAGGAGATGTTAACGGTGGGACAAATGCTCATATTTGTTATAAGGTTTTGTCACACGCAGAGACGCTGTGGCAGAGAAAGACAGAGGTTACCTCTGGGGCTAAGCTTCTTGCGTGAGAGGAGACAAACTCTAGGCACGCTATATTTACACATACAACTCAGCCAGTCCCTAGAGGCTAAGCCATCTCAAATATTCCAGTAAATGAAATGTGTCTCTACCAGCTACTTAAATAGACATAATATGTTTGTTGTAGCAAGTTGAATATACAGAAGTATAAACAGAAAAAGTTAATTTTCTATTCTTAAATCAGAGCCTCCTTCCCTTAAATAATCATTATTATCAGTTTGGTGACTGCCCTTCCCTACTGAGTCCATCTTCAGACAAAACGATGCACATTTGTAGGGTTAATTTCTCCTATAACTTTTTTCTTTTTGCAGAATAAATGGGATTATATCACATATTTGGTATTCAAATTGCTTTATTTCACTAAACAATTTATTATGAATATCCTCCCAGATGGGTATGTTTAGTTCTAACTTATTCTTTTTAAATAGCTGTATAATATGGCCTGGAAGAAAGAGTCATTACATGCTGAGTTTCAAGACACTGTCAATTTTAAGGGTTAATAATAGTTGATTTTTTTTTTACTCAAGGGAAGTGAATTGGTAAATAGATCTACTTAAAATATTAGAAAATATTCTGACTTAAAATGGTCAAAAGAGTACATCTTAGAAGCTGGGAAATTCTTGAAACCTCAACATGACGATAGCCACAGTGTTACTCTGAGGGTGTACCTGAAGCCAGTTCCCACGTGGGCAACTGGGGTCCCACTAGGTCGTGGTACCAGGAGCCCTTCACAGTGTAGTCCTCTCTTCCGGGGAGTGGCTTTGGCCTGAGCTGACATTTAGCATCTCTCCTCAGTTACTCTTTATAGTTGACTTGCCACCTTGGGGCTCTGGCTCACCAAGGGAGGGAGGGAGGGAGAGAGAAGGCTCTGCCTGCATTAGCATGCACCTCACACACCCTCCCTTTGTTCTCTTGGCCGAGGTCAGATGGAATAAATCAATCAGCTTTCGCAACCAAAGTCCTTCAACATGTCCGGGAGCCTTCCAGCCCATGCGTGCACTGCCCATCTTTTAACTGCCAGTTGGAGTCAGCAGGAGTCAAACAGAACCAAAGAATCCCCTTGGGCTGTCAGCAGCTGCTCCCAGGAACCCATCTGCTGTGGGGCTTCTTGGGCTTTCACATTTTAGATGGGAGCAGCCAGCTCAGACTCTGTGAAGTCTACAATTGTACACTGCTATACGAGATGCTGCTTTTGATCATTTGCTCTACCGGACCTGTGCCTCACACTTTGTAAATATCACTTAATCCTATGAGTGAGGACATAGAAGCAAAGTCTGACTGAAGGGTACCAGGAGGGGAAAGAGGGGTCATCTGGCCACTATTCTCCTCCCCGGATAAAAGGTGGGGAGTTGAAGGAGACACACACTTTCCCTCCTCCCGGCTTTGGTGGAGTTGGTTGCATGAGGCCGTCCTGTGACAATTGACAGGACGGCAGACAGAACCGCAGACACCACCCCAGAGCCTTGACATCAATGCGTGCTGAATTAATGGCCCCCAAATTCTCTACGCCCAGAACTCTTGCTACATAAGATGATAAATATCATGGTTTGACCCACGTTTGAGTCAGATGGTATATTCCTCGCTGCTGAATTCAGTCCGTCTGGAATGTAGTTTTCATAAAAACAAGATAACAGGAAGCATGAGTCCAGTCCAAAAGCCTGGGCCAGTATTGTGGCCCTGATGGAAGTTTTCATGGAGAGACTGAAGACAGCGTTACATTCTACTTCCGTACTTGGACAAAGCCCTTACCACCGCTGCCCTCTCCCTCGTCTTTCCTAAGCTCCTTCCACCAACTCGCCTTTCCCAGCCTCTGCCCATTTCTAGATTTCCTCTTCATTCTTTTTTCTTATGTGGAGCAATTTAGGCTTCTCTCAACTTCTCCACTGAGAAACACATTGGTTGAGGTATTGCCCCTGGCTGTTTTCACACTACAACTGTAGAGCTGAGAAGTTGCAACACAGACTGTACAGCCCTCTAAAATATTTACCATCTGGCCTTCACAAAAAAATGTTTTCTGACTCCTGGGAAAGAGCGACACACAGGTAGATATGAGTTATTGGTAACTTTAGGTTCACAGGTGTTTGTTATGTTATGAAGAATTGATAGCTGAAAGCTACAGGTGGGGCACTGATGGCCATGTGTCGTCAAGAAATGACTATTAACTTCTGTGCACCTGAAAACAGAAATAGGAAGGGGAAGAAACCACCTACAGGACCTGCTTTGTCACCTGCACCTCACTTTTGCCCATTGTATCTGTGATGCCCAAAAATGCTGGAGAGAAGGACAAAATTTGCCAGGCTGGGTAAAGCAGACTTTTAGGAAGGAGCAGGAAGAGTATCCTGGGTTCCGTGGGTGGGAAGGAGCTTGGCCAAAGGAGGAAGGGGTCCCCAAAGCACAAAAGGCTATTGAAAATCCACTTGCAAGGAGCCTCTTGCCCTTGTACCAGGAGAGTGGCATGAGGGGCCAGCCCTCACGGCCCTCCCTTAGGACCTCTCTCCTGCCTTCAGGTCAAGGTTACCCTTCAAATGCTGCAGCACGCAAGTCCTGGCGGGCATGCTCATGGCTGATTGCCAACATGTATGAAGACATGCTGGGCCAAGACATGCCTTGCCATATCTAACCGCGAGCACAGTCTGGTGAAGGAAGGGCTACGTTACCCCACGTTAGAGATGGAGCTCAGCGTTGGCGAGTCACTTGCCCAGCTGAAATTCAAATCCAGACCCATATGATTCCAGAGCCCACACTCAACTGCTGAATTCCACTGCGGAGGCCGGGGACTGCCATCCACTTACCACCTCCGTAAGGCAAGGCTCTTGCCTTGCTCACCGGCACCGTGGGCGAGCGGAGCACTTTGCATGTTGTAGAAGGGCAGCATCAGGCACTGAACCTACCTCAGCAAATGGCAGGGGCTTTGCACATTCAAAGAAACGGTTCCAGTCCCGGTGGGAAAGTTCCCAACAGCTTGAACTAGAGAACAGTCACAGTTCACTGACGCCGGTGCTCACAGGGCCGGCTTTATTGTTTTACATGTGAAAAACGAAGAAAGGGCCAGGACCCCCACATCGGGGAAGGTATGAAAGATTGAGAAGTATTCTCCAGTCGTGCTCTCCGAAAGGTCAGTTCAGTGGCCGTGAGGGTGGGGTAAGGAGCAAACAAGCAAGGGGCAGCCGAGAAGTATTTGTGGCTCCAGAAAGCAGCTTGTGACGTCCACTGAAGGAAGCCATGGCTATGAATTTCAGGCCATCAAGACCCTGTCAACACAGCTAATCCCCATGGATGCTGGCTGAACGCACCTCCAATGGCCGAAGCAGTAGACTGTGCGAACCGCGTCTGCTCTGGCCGGCCAGTTTGTCCTCTCTCACACACTCTGCTGCCTTTCTGCGGGAACCCCGGGTCTCGAGCCCCACCCAGCAACCCCCGGCCCAACGAGGGTTAACACAGCATGGTTAATAAGTCAACAGAATTCAGGAGCCACGGCCGGATTAAGAAGGCAGTGTTATTTTGGTGCCCTGGACTTCAAGCAGATTAAATAATCAAAAAGGCTGAGCCATCGGGGTCATGTTTGAATGCTACAGCTGTTCACTGGGGTTTGACAAACACTCTTTATGTGGCCTGTCGTCTGGATGGGAAAGGCAGGGTTGAGCTCAGGGAGGCCACTACTTTAAGAAAGAAAAAGGGGCACAATCCAAAGATCCTCTTATGGAAACCAGCCTGGCCAGATGGAGACAAGGGAAGGACTGCTTAAATACAAGGCCTTTTGAAAGCGACAACTGTTTTCTGCATTGAAGAGAAGCAGAAGCAGGATTCAGAAAAAAGGAATGAAAAGCTGGGCTCCAAGTTTGTCATGCCCTCGGTTTGTTGAACGGCTCATCAATAAAGGAGGCTGCAGAGTCACAAGGCCGCCAGTCATGAAAGGTGAGCTGTGGTCTACGCCCCCCAGAAGAGTCCTCCGGGAGAGGGATGGGGTCCCGCTCAGAACGGGGTCTGTGGGAAATCTATTTTCAAATCATCTTTCTGCAAAGACTGGATAGATGTGAAAAATGCCTCTGTATGGGAAGATGTATGTCAGTGCCATGTTGTGTGCAGAGGAGTGGGGTGGAGACAGACGTGTGTAGTCATGATGTGGGTATGCAGTTGCCATGGCACAGGCCACTTCATAGCAAACATGGTGCTTGGAGGTGGAGTTCGTATATCATTCCCTTGTGGGGGGAGTGGAACCAAAGGGCGAATGAACAAATCGCTACAATCTCAGAAAGACAAGCCTTTTATTAATAGATTAGTGGATTCTGTGGGAAACATGTTCTCTGGTTTAAGAATTGATTTTCTGCAGCTAATTTAATGCTTGAGCCCCTCAGCTAAGGGCGAGGGGTGTTGGTTCATTAAGACATTTTGGCTTTGAAAGGAGTCATTTAGATTATTTGGAAAATCATAGACAGGAAAACAAGGGTTTTGCTCTTTCATATTTTGGAAAGGGGAAAGGGACTATGATGTTCTGCATCCCTGAACTAAATTGAAGTGAGAAGAATCTCTGTCAGAAGGCTCTCCAAACATCTTACCTATTGCCCTAAAGCACTTTTAGCATCAGTAGAGAATTCAAGAACAGAGGGGAGTAGGCTCAAATGCATTTGACAGCCACACTGCACACTTCTCTATGTAAGGCCAAAAGCAAGCAAGCAAACAAACAAAAAACCTCTTTTAAGAGCTTTCATTGTGAGTAGATAACTATTTTGAGTTTTGAATATTATTGTGTGACCTTGTGAATTCATCTACCAATTTAACAAGATGCCTTTGACAAATGTTTGCCATATTTTGCAATTCAAGTCTCAGGAAAAAAGAAGGGATGGTTATATAGCTACTCTGGAGAATGTACTAGCAGTATCTAAGAAAATGTAAACTCAACATCCTCTCTGAGCACTACAAGGAAATTCCTCTTGATTCCAGAGATCTTCTCTCGTGTTCCTGAACAGACAAGGAGGTCTGCACAAGGATGCTCTTTGCAGCTCCATTTATAAGGAATAAAACAACTAGAACAGCTCAAATGCCCCTCAGGAAGGAGCTGGATTAAATATGACATGTAGCTGGTCTCATCATGGAATACTCTATAGCAGTTAAAAGGAACGAATTAGCTTGCTAGTTATCCATGTGGGTAGATAAGTTTTGAGGGAATACAGCAAATTGCAGAATGAAACATGCTGACGATTGTATTTGTGCTACATTATAAAAACTGCTATGCCAAACAGTGAGAGAGACAGAGAGTATGCTACAGGCAGTGGAGCACAGTGGACAAGAACTGTCAGACTCTGGAAGCAGACAACCTGGGCTCCATTTGCAGCTCTACTACTTAGTATCTGTGTGGACTTGGGCAAGTGATTCAGCTTTTCTGTGCCTAGTTTCCTCACCTTTCAGATGGGGATAATAACATAATCATATTCATAAGGTTATGAGGATTAATATATATATGAAGCACATAGAGTGGTACTGGGATCAAAATGCATGCCATTAATATATGGTTATTTGTTGTTGTCATTATTAACTATTATTTCTAAATGTCTGGAGGGATACATCAGTCATGGTGGGGGTAAAGGGAGCTCAGCTGAAAAACACGAGTTGGCCACTGATCAAAGGGTCTTCAACTGCATAAGTAATGAACTGCTTCTTTGAGTTATAAGAAAAAAAAAATGAAGGAATTATGATAACCTATGAATGACTTGCAGAAGTGTTATAGGAATATGTGTATTTATTACACTATTATTAATGTCTTCTGTATTTTAAAAATCTCTTGAATACAAAAGCAGCAGAGATAGTCATCATTCATGGAATTACATCTGCAAAGATGGACATCAATTTATAGGAATGTTTTAGACCTGCCTTATCCAATATAGTAACCATTAGCCACATGTGCCTATTTAAATTTAAATTAATTGAAATTAAATACAAGTAAAAATGTGGTTCCTTGGTTGCTGTAGTCGAATTTCAAGAGCTCAGTGGCCACACGTGGCTAGTGGCTCCCATATCAGATAGCAGATATAGAACATTTCCACATTTCATCATGCAAAAGTTCCACTGGACAGTGCCGCTCTGCAGCATACTTTTAAAAAATGTGACTATCTGAAATCCCCATCACTCTTCTACATATCTGGCCCCAAATGATTCTGCTTTACTCTATAAAGGGCACGTGCCCCAAAAGATTTATTTCACCTTCCCATTGGACACTCTACATCTTCCGTCTTTTGGTTACTGAGGCACTGAGAAAGTACCCTTCCCAAGGCTTCCAACAATAGTCAGCACAGAGACTGCAATAATTATTGACCGGGGGGCTGTACTCAGTCCAGCCCAATACTACTAAAGATGGTGAGCTCAGAATCACATTACCTGTGAATTCAATGGGGAAAAAATGTTGCTACCACTTCTCACAAACTGGTTCCTATCCCTGTTTCTTTCTGTTTGCCATAGGTGAACTGCTCCTGCTTTCAAGTGTGATTGTTCTACTCCAGGCGGCACACAGCTGCCCAGACAAGTGCCATTGTCACACATCTACAGACTTTGTAGACTGCAGTCAGCAGGATCTGGCTGAAATCCCTTCCGATTTACCTCCTCAGACTCGAACGCTTCACTTACAAGACAACCAGATACATCAGCTTCCTGCTTTTGCATTTAGGTCAGTGCCATGGCTCATGACCTTAAACTTGTCCAACAATTCCCTTTCGAATCTGGCCCCTCAAGCTTTCGATGGACTTCAGCACTTGCAGGTTTTAAATTTAACCCAGAATTCTTTGCTTTCCCTGGAAAGCAGACTTTTCCATTCCCTCCCCCAGCTGAGGGAGCTTGATTTATCATCAAACAATATAAGCCACCTTCCCACATCCCTGGGCAAGCCTTGGGAGAACCTAACCATATTTGCAGTTCAGCAAAACCAGCTTCAACAGCTTGATGGAGCTCTCCTAGAATCCATGCCCCGCATGAGGCTTTTATTTCTCAAGGACAATCTCTGGAAATGCAATTGCCACTTGCGCAGTCTTAAACTCTGGCTGGAGAAATTTATCTATAAAGGTCAGTAATGTCTCCTTGGAAACCCCATCTGTGTGTTACCAGCTCAGGATGAACCTCATCTGTTGTCTGCATTAGAAGGAATGTTGAGGAGCATTCAAGGGGTGGATTTAAGCTTTTTCACACCAATGTCATTTCCTGGTATGACAAAAGAGGCAATTGAGTCATTAGAGGTGTTTAAAAATTTGAGTATTTAAATTTATCTACAGATATGATGCATAGAGATAACTTTCCATTTGTTTAACTAATACAACATGAAGTTACTTTTCTGGGAATATGCCTTTAAAGGAAGAGAAAATTCAATCACCACCTGAATAACAAACTACTCAACACCCAAATGGCACCAAACTCTAATTTTCAAGTGTGATCCAATTGGAGGCATGGCTGTCTTGCCTTGGAATATTTTTCTCTCTTTGTTTGACAGCTACAAATCTTCCCTAAGCATATCCCTTCTGCTTTAGCAAATACCGCTGTTATTGGAATTGGTTGCAATAGGGCCTCCCTCTGAAGTTACCTGTAATTTCTTTAACCTAATGCCAAAAGCAAAGCAAGAGATCCCAGAATATTAAAGAAGGGTTCTGAAAATCACACAGAGGTTAGCAAACTTCAGCCCAAGGGCCAAATCCAGCCTACCTATTGTTTTTATAAATGAAGTTTTATTGGAACATAGCCATGCCCGTTCATTACGTACTGAGTTGCTACCTTGCCAGGTAAGGGCAAAGTTATTATAGGGACTGCAAGGCAAACATTAATATCTGGACTTCTATAGAAAAGTTTGCCAATCCTTGTCATCAAAGGTCAATGGAAGCCCAGAGAGGTTCAGTGACTTGCCCAAGATCACCGAGCAGAAGCCCAGATGAAAAAAGAATGCATGGCTTTTGGTCTTGGCCCTACATTCTTTGCTCTATCTCACAGTGCTGCTCTTCTCCTGTCTCTCAGCATCATTCATTCATTCCTACACTGAGTGCCTTTTACATGCCAGGCCCTGTTCAGGCACTGAGAAGAGGGCAGTAAACAAAAAGGTCCTACCATCATGGAGGCTCCTTTCTGGCAGCAGAAACAGGTTAAATAAGATGATAAATAAAGACACATGCTCAGATAGCAGTTGGTGCTAAGAAGACAATGAGGCAGGTGAAGGGGAGAGGGGGGACAGAACAGGGTCCCATTTTAGGTAGGATAAATAGGGAAGGCCCCTCCAAGAAGGCGATGTGGGTGAGCAGAAGGTAAACAATGAGGAGGAATGAGCCAGGAGAGGACTAGGGGAGAGGACAGCAAGTGCAAAGGCCTGGCAAGGGAGGAAGCTTGGCTTGGCTGTGGGACAGAAAGAGGGACAGCAGAGTGGCTGGACGCAGGGAGGAAGTGAGAGCGCACACTGAGACAAGCTGCACAGGTGTTCAGGGGCCAGGCTAGGCAGGAGCGTGCAGGACAGCCCAGAATGTCTGGACTTTATTCCAACTGAGATGGAAAGCTCTTGCAGAGCTCTGTCAGGGGAACACTATGATCTAATCCCAATTTGGAAGGTCACTCTGGTGGCTCTTGGGAGAGCTGACCAAAGGCTGTGGAAGAAGCAGCAGGGAAGAGGGAGAAGAGATCTCAGTCAGCCAGCAAAGAGATGGTGGTGGTTTGAATCAGGGTGGGGAGAAGAGATCAACTTTGGGAGATACCTGGAATACTGAACTGATAGAATTTGCTAGGAGGTTGGAGTGGAAAACAAAAAGGGGGGCATAATTATGGGCAATTCTATTTGTTTTGTCCTGTGCAGTAACCAGACAAAGGGTGATGCCGTTTGCTGATAAGGGGCAGACAGGGGAGTGGAGAAAGTGGGTGAGGGGTGGCCAGTCAAGACTCCAGTTGAGGTGTGTCCTATCTGAGATGGCTTTACACATCCTAACGGAGCAGCTAAGTCTGAGATTCTATTTTGAAGACTGCAGTGCAGAAAGACATTAGAGCTATAGACGTGAATCAGGGAATCAACAGAGTCTAGGTGGTTGCAGGAGGTCTCAGAGGGAAGCAGGTTAGGGTACAACATGGGTTCAAATATACAATATTGAATTAAGAATCCTTCTCAACCATATGTTAGCAAATAACATATTACTGATGAGCCAACGTTGAAATTAACCTAGAACAAGAGCCATAGAATGGGCCAACCTCTTCCTTATAAGAGATTGCAAGTAAAACTCTTCCATCTGGAGGTAAAATGGCTTGAGCTATTGTCTTCTGGATTAAATTACAAGCATAAGCCAGATCATCATAGGAAGATAGTCTTCACCAAAAAAGAACATTTCTTGATAAAATAAAAAATAGTTCCTAGGACCAGGACACTAGATACAACATGGGATGGGATAAAGTTCCCCCTACTCTGCCACAAACTTGCTTGTGTTCTTTGGGCAAATTTATACCCTTCACTAGCTCCCTGTGACCAGATGGAAACTGACAATAGCAAGCCATAGGGTTCTTGGGGAGCCTTCTGGTCCTCAGATTTGGTGATGCAGTTCAAGGGTTGCTCACGGCAGAGCTGTAGTACTGCTTCTCTTCAAAGGTGAAATTGACTTGGGGTAACAAGACCTGGATGTTCCAAGATAAGCAGGAAAAAAACCCAAATAGATGCCAAACATGGGAGACAGTCTGATTATGAAATTAGTAAAGACCTTCTTCAAAAAATACATAAACAATGCAAACACTAAAGCTATTAGACAGGGCAGGCTAATTGATATAACAGACAACGCCAGACTTCTGTTACATATGCAATAAAAGTCTGCTGCTCATTCGTGTCAGATTCTAAGGAAAATGTGGGCAGGTCTGCATTCCATGCAGTTATCCAGGGATGTAAGCCCCTTCCAGCTTGTAATGCCAAGAGCTTCACCTTGCGGTCTCTAAGTTCATCACCAAAACGGAACAAAGTTCGTGGAGGATTACGTTGGGGGTTTTATAGCCTGGCAGTGGAATCAATTGGTTTAATTGGCCAGAACTCAGTCACATGGCCCCATACTGACCACAAAGAGCGGGAAAATTTAGTCTTCCTGTGGGCCTTCACCAAAGATGTGCTTTGGTGAATGCATAATAATATCTCTTCCACAAAAATGTGCCCATAGATTTTATAATTACTATTCCTACCTTTCTCTCTTCATATGTAAACAAATCATCTTTGTGCTAATAGCTAACTTTAGCAAACATTTCCTCTTGGCTAGGTATTATGCAAAATGCTTGACATACTTTATCCAAATGAGTCCCTACAGTGACTGCTCTCCCACTTTCCAGATGAGCAAGCAGAGGCACTGTGTGACCAAGGAGCTTTCTAGAATTACACAGCTAAGTAAAGTGCGGACTTAAGATTTCAATCCAGTCCTTCCCAAGACAGAGGTTAAGAGCCACCAGTGGTCAGATAGAGAATAACGAGTGCTTGGCAAGCTGGAGCTTCCTGCACTGTCAGTTTACACAAGTCTGGAAGGGAGTGGGACCCTCAAGCTATCATCAGCAGTTTGCCTCAAGGAGTCACTGCCTATGACATAGAGGCAGAGAGATGGAGGTGAGTCCTGGCTGAAGAGGAGCTCACAGGAGGCCTTGGAGCTCTTGGCAGCCACAGTCCCTGCCTTCCAGCCAAGTCCCAGGTTCCAGCCTGGTTATTTCTTTGGCTCTGGGTCCCAAGGCTGTGGCTCCAACCCTCATAGGGCAGGAAGTTTGGAACCAGAGAAAGACAGTTTTTAAGTCTGGAGTGATTACATAAACCACCCCAGTTTAGGTAGAAGTCAGCTGATGAAATTGCCTGTCCTATAGCAGGTGGCCTTTCTTCCCCTGGTGGAAGTCTCACTGTTCTTTGGCAGATTAAATATTATTACTACTTCCCAAAGGCCCACGCTTCATTTCTGTCTCTCTGGCCTCTGCAACCAACTCCATGGTGGAGGCTGCAATGGCCAGGAGCAGAGGAATGAAATGGCTTGTGAGGCAGGGGTCCTTGGTCTCAGCACAGCTCCATGGCAGCCTGGGCGCGTCTGGAGCAGCTGCACCACACCTCGGGCCTCATGAAAATCAGTGGCTCAGAAAAGGGGGAACATTTTTTTTTACCTTTTTGCTTTAGAGTTGAGACTCTTGCCTCAAGGGATTGCCGAAGAAGCCAGGAGGGGCCCAAGAGACTCAGGTGGTGGATGATTCAGTTTTACGCAGTGGCAGCAACAAGACATAGGTTGCGTTTTACTATTGCCACTAACCTGGTGTGTCTGGGCCGGGATAAGCTTTGCACCGCAGACTGGCCCTATCTGCCTACGGGGCCGCGGGACTGCTCTTAACGAGGCTTAGACAGAAGAAATGTGAACGCATTCCTCACAATCCAAAGTGCTGTGCCACGGAAGGCACTAACAAAGCTGAAGTGACGATCTCCATGAGTGTCCTTCTGCTATCGCCATTTCCTAATTCACCTACGGGGTGTGCTGAGGGTCTCCAACCTGTAATGACTTTGTTAGGAGCCGCGCCTGTCATGGCAGCTCCCCCGAGGGAGGGAGGTCTTCATGGCAGCTCCGGGCAGTTCTGCCCGTCACAGGGCTCTCTGGCCGACACCGCAAGGGCCACCCTGCCCACTCCCCAGGCCTTAGGACTCTCCAGAGAGGAGGAAGCAGAGAACAGGGAGTGTAGGGGGAAAGCCAAGATGGAGCGGGGAGGGCTGGGTATGTTTTTATGGCCGAAAACGCAGTCAGTTCACGTCCCCAAAGTCAAATAGTAAACTGGCGGTCAAACTAGGCTAGAATAAAGCTCATTAGCCTGATGCTCTTTCTAGAAAAGAATTGCTGACCTCCTAGATCCCCCAACCACCGTTGTCCACACACCTGAGAAAATCAATCTCCTCACAGGGAATAGAAACCGGATTTAATAACCCGTTGGAAATTCCAGTACACAAAGTGGTAAATGTTTCGCAGCCTGAGGAGACACGTTAATTACACTTAATCCCATGAACCGAACTAACAGTGCTGTCGGCGCTCAGACACACAAAACACGCCAAAGACCACTCCCCCGCCGCTCGGCACCCCTGGCTAGTGTTGGTAGACACACACAGTCTTTGTAATTAACACATAACATCACAACAATGGACATTTGTTTTACTTTTTCCTTTGGCTTCCAAGGGCTCTGGCACAAAGGGCTTCTTGTGCGGGGCGCTCGTTGGGCCGGGCTCCTTCTCGTGGCGCTTGCGTTGTTTCCCTCAGCACTTATGGAACGTAAAGGTAACGTGGCTTCTAATGAATTCTTGGGCATAAGTAATTGCCAATTTAGTGTGTGGCATTTTTAGCATTTAGCCAATTTAGAAAATCCTAAAATCATAAAATATGGTTGTTAAATTCTTTGACTCCAGGAAAAGAAAGTACTTCATAAATTCCATCTGCCTAACTTTGTGCAGGCTGAAGATTTTGGAGCTGCGCTGTGTCAAGGCTCCCTTACCATCTTTTGCTTTTTTATTCAAAGGGGGAATAATGGATAGCGTCATCTGTAGGTCGCCGGACACCTGGAAGGGAAAGGACCTCCTCAAAATCCCCCATGAGCTGTACCGGCCCTGCCCTCCTCCTGCGCCTGACCCTGGATCCCTGCACACTCAGCAGCCCAGCTCTGCCCACGGGGTGGTCCTGAGGTCCCCTGAGAACCACAGCTCAGGGGGACGAGACCCCCTGGGGTGTGAGTTCAAGCCCAAGCCAAGGCCGGCGAACCTCCGTCACGCCATTGGCACCGTCATCATCACTGGGGTTGCATGTGGGGTCCTGTGTCTCATGATGCTGGCGGTTGCCATCTACGGCTGCACCTACGCGGCTATCACAGCCCAGTGCCACGGGCGGAGCGCCGCCCGAACCAGTGAGCCTGGGAAGACAGACAGAAAAGAGCTATTCCACGGCTCGCCAGCCTGAGAGCTTTCATCTCAAGTAGAATTGGTCACTACAGGCCAGAAAGGGTCTGAGTAGGGCTGATGTGTTTGCTGTTACTGTCTCATTTTGCTTTTCCAAAAGAAAAAAAAGAAGAAAAGATATGTCTGTAAAAAAAATACTCCTGGGAATAAATTTATGTTGAGATTTTTAAGATATCATGGATGAAATAAAGACGCTGCTTGTGCTCTGGGCCTGAGAAGTTATTGCAATGATTCTCTGTAGGTGAAGACCACACTCAGAGACGGGGGAGATACCTCCTCTTTCAGGTAGTCCTCCCTGGATTAAGCTGCTTTCACAGAGCAACAGAGATTCAAACGCACATGCCAGTCAGCATTCCTGGGAGCTTTATGGTCCACTGGAAAACTGCCCAATTTTGAGTGCCTGGGAAGAGGCTGGTGATCTTTCCCGAGGGGCACTGAATGCCTCTCTAATTCAAGTCCGTGCTAGATCGCTGATACTTTTAGATGTTGTGTATGTTATATATTTAACGGGAGCATCTGTTGGTTGGGAATTTTGTTGCTTGCCACAAGAGTCAGATTATATTTAATTTTCTAAATCAGAAAACCATTTGGGGCTTTCTGAGCCACAGAGGAAGAGGAGGGTTCCCTGTCTGGGTAATGGGGTTCAGGCCCAGAGTCTGGGGAAGTTTTCTGACACAAGGGTGAACAGCACGTAAACAGACACAAAGAGGATGGGGAGCCGGAATTCGGGGCGGATATCACCAAAAGGCCATATCCACCGAGGGACTGGAAACTTCCATTTATAACCCTCACAGCAGGAATGAATTTAGGTTGGGCTGAGAGCAAGATAATGACTTTTGTGTATCTGTATCTACAGACATAGCGCACAGAGTGCGTAGACTTGTACAACCACACCCACACATAAACATCCTTGGAGCAATCAGTTCACCCACTGATGAAACACAGCCGTGTCAGGGTGCAAGCCAGCAGCTGCTGACCACCACCCAGATTGTCTACTCAACACTCTGGGATAGGAAGAAAGAAGAAGGAAGACCAAAGAGAGCGGGAATTACCCAGAGACTCGAGATAGGTGGCGGCAGCCATCCTGAACATTATTTAGGCCGTGGTTTAAAAAAAATCAGGTGTGGCTGGCTTTACTCCACAGACATGGTCTTGAAGAGTTGCATGCAAAGTGAATTTTTGTAAATTGAATCATCATTTTAATGCAGTAGGGGAGGTGGCTATTTAAAGGAACCTTTCATGGAATCTTTCTGTAATGAAAATAATTGGATCCAGATTTATGCATTTTGTAAATTGGCATTTTCTCATGCTAGGTTTTCTTAAAGTAGAATCTACCTGTTCTCTCTCATATGCCCCACCTCATACTTAGTCACCTGTTAGTATTAAAATCATTTTACAGAGGAGGAGAACACAGAGGAGTTATGGACATATTAAAAACACAGCATGGCAAATATAGGGCAAGCTGTCCATCCAGAGGCCATGACAGACATCGCTAATCAATCCCAGCACTCCTCCCAGCTGAGCAACACAGATGCCTTCTTAAGAGAGCACTGTAGGCAACCAGAACTAATCAATTGGAGTTGGTTCAAAGGATAAAGCACATTTGCCATTCAGGATACTGGCTCTATATACACTTCTTCAGGCCATGTAAAAATTGGTTTGGATCCTAAATCAGTAGTCCGTTCTCTAACTAGAATGTGAATGGAAAGTTCACATGTATATCGGACAGATGCAACCTAAGCCTTGCCCCACAGTGTAGAGAGGCCATAGGGAAGCAGACAGATGAACCCCTCACACCCTACTGTGCAGGGCTCACCCCAATGCACCTCCAGTCACCACAGAGCAGTCCATACCTGCCCACAGTGCTTCACAATTAGCGTGGGCTCCACACAGCCACAGGCTCAAGGTGGTCCACGGTTTTGGAGCAGCAATTTTACTAGATTTTTCTGGGGTGGGGGGAAGTTTAAACTTTGATGGTAAGTTTTTTTCTGAATATTAAAATAAACCCCAACACATTACAGTGCAGACCATAAGGAGACCTCGGGGAAAGGCTGCCGCTGCATCAGCTCTGTCCAGGTCTTGGCACATCCTCATTGCTCTGGCCCCTGGGCCACTCCAGGGCAAGGCTGAGCATCCTGCTGTAAGGGCAAAGCAACGACTTTCCTGGGGAAAGAACACCTTTCTTTCCATTGCCCTGGACTGAGAATTCTTGGCCCCAAATGCAACATGAGAAAGAAGATCTAGATCTTTTTATACCTCACACCAATTTCACCAAATGTTTCCTGAGCCTGCACGGTGTACCAGGAATGGTGCGTGGTGTCCTCGTGAGCACTCACCGTGTAACCTGACACCTTCCATGCGGGATGCTTGAGTAGGTCTCACGTTAGCTGGGAACGACTGAGGCCAAGAACGTGTGCTTCCTCGCTGTAGGGATTTAAGACTGCAAGTGCACTGTGTCCTGCCCGAGGTTTGGTGACAGTGGAGGTCAACCCTGTCCCCCTGCCCACAGGGATTACATGAGAAAGTTTCCAATACACCACAGAAAAGAAACCCTGAACATGACTAGAATCCTCACCGGTCAACGCCCACGTCCTCTTGGATTTCTAAGCACAGATGATAACTCAGACAATACACTTCCTACTTTATGGGTAGTCTTTAAGGAAAATGATTAAAATGATGCATCCGTATATTCAGATTTCTATTTGTTGCCTACAGTCACCACAAACAGCAGTTGGCACTGAAAATAATTACTTATCCTGAAATGTCAACAGCTTCTCAGCACAGAAAAAAATATAAATCAAATTGTTTAGATTAACACATGTAGAGTTATCATTTGTTAATATGAGAAATGAAATGTTTTAACTGTAAAAAAGCATTACAGATGAAAGACCAAATTTGCAGGGTATTCTGTGAGAACCACAAATTATCTTTCACAACCACTACAGCACATGAGGGGTAATTTGCAAACGCCTCATAGATTATTTTCAGCTGTTTATCGCTGCCGTCATATTCATAGATTCCCTCATAAAAATGTCTTCTCTCTCAGCATTGCTGAGGGTACACTGTGAACGCAGATCACATTGGGTGCTGATTGTCTCTGAGAAAACCATCTAAAATAGTTAGTTCTTTCACTGTATTGAGTGGGACGGTATGAGTACAGACTGGTGACGTTTGCTCTGCCAGAGACCACAAACTCACAGACAGACACGGTAGCCGTCCCCAGCGCAGCAGGCACAGAAGGAGAATGGAGAATGCACGCTGCCATAGGGGTTGTGTTGAAAGAAGATCTAGAATCTAATCTATATCTGAAAAGCTTTTACAATTAAGGCAAATATCCCTGACCATGTAGGAAGAATCTTACAAAATTATAAAATGCCAATGGATAACTGGGTGCTTTATTTTCCCATTTTTTCCTTACAGAGACTAACTGGTGATTCACATGTGGATTTTTTCCTAAAGGTTCATGAAAATCAAATCTCATTGCCCAAGTTAACCAAGTACCCCTGAAACATCTTTGTCTTAGATCCTAAATATCAAAGGAAGTAGCTAAATCAACTTCTAAATTAATCTATCTGTAGCACACATTCATATAATTAAACAATAACCATTAGAAACCTGTAACTAAATTTTCTATTACAGGTCAGGGTATTACTGTTTCTAGTTTGGTAAAACCCATCAGTGTATCCATTGCTAAATGCTACTGATGGAAACCTACCAACAATGACATTCCAACCTTACATGGCGTCGCTGGGCTATGGTTTACCTGCACAACTTCAGGGAACCATCCTGTTTGCTCTTTTAATGAAAATGTTTTTTTAAATTAAAAAATTGCAATGTGGTCTTAAAGGAACCCCTGCCCCATTCAGAGAAGCAGCTTCATAATATACTACTCCTCTTTTAGCTTTTTTTTTTCATTTTTATTTGTGTATTTTTATTGATATGTAATCTCTTTTAGATTCTTGATTGGACTATGCATGCCTGCTTCTTACCCCAACAATACCTAATATTCATTTGGATGGACAGGATGTCACCGAGTTACAAAAGCCCATCAACAAAATCCAGAAAAAGAATCAGAGGACTGGTGAATGCAGAAGGGGCTTGGAGAGCATTTAGTCTGAGCCTGGAAAATTTCAGAGCAGCTGCCATCAGCCTCTCTATTCACACCAGACTTTGCTAATAGATCATGGCAAACTTATCTGCTCAGCCCAGACAAGGCCTCAGAATTTTTTAAGACTCTGTTTTCCCACTACTGATCAACTGGAGTTGACATAAGAGATTAAACCCATTTGCTACCCTGATATAGTTCTGTGTTCTTTATTTGCAGATAGGAAATAGAAGCATGGAAAAGGAAAGAAACTTTCTAAAAGTTGTGCACGTAATTAATTTCAGGCTTGATAAATGTGGTTGTAGGAGCATCAAGTTAGCATGCATAACACAACCTGACCTTCCCCATTCTTCATTCATTCTGCAGTGAGCCACAGTATCAAGACTAGGATATTATTATACTAATTATTTGGATAAGGACAATTATAGCACCACTATCAGCATATATTGAGCATCCAATTTTGTGCCACGTATTTTCCAAGCATAATACTTAATTTTCTCTAAGCCTCATAATGACCAAAAAACATGTGAGTATTGTACTACCATATTATAGATAAGAGACACCATCAGAGAGCTTGGGTCACGTGCTCAAGGTCACACCACTAGTAAATGGCAGAGTAGGAATCTGCATGCAAGTCTTCCCAAGGCCAAAACCTTGGCACTTTTCAGAATGTGACGTGTTCAAAGAAGTCAGAATTGGAATCCTTTCCTGGCACTGCCAGCACTTGCCTTGAAATATGGCAGGTAAAAGGAGCCCAACCACCCAACAATGTGTCATTGCTGGAGCTCTGGTCCCATCAAAAACAGGGGGACAGCTGAAGCAGCCAAGGTAAAATGGTAGAGCGAGGTTCCTTTCATCACCTATGACTGTGCTGGGCTGGAAAGGGCATTCTTAGAATGGGAGGTCAACAAACTCAGTCACACTTTCTTGCAATTATTTGAGAAAATGACAAAATTAAACTCCAGATTAAGATGCTAGCTATTAAGTTGTATTTCCTCTTGAAATACTCATTAATACGTAGAAGAGGAAAAGAATTATCAGGACCCTAGGAATTGCGAATACTGTCCCAAGATGCACAGGTCTATAGGAGGAATATCGGCTACCCAAGGCAGAGAAGTGCCTTGACACGGATGGGCAGGTTACGAAGGAAGAAAGCAGTAGTCCACCCACTGATCCTCATGCTGGCATTCCTTCCTCTGAGACATTGGGTTTAAACAATAATAAAGAAACCACACTTTCCTGTCACTGTCTTCACCCATTAGAGACAAACACTCTCAGTAATGTAGCATTTGGTAGGTTAAAAAAAGGAAGGGAAGGCAATGAGTACAATCTAGGGACGATAGTTTACCTACTGTTTCTTGTGGGGAATGAAAACACCAGACTAGTTTATTTTTTCATCCAGGTTAAGCCATCACCAGGCAGCAGGAGGTGGCATCTCCTTACCAATCCTGCAACACCCCACTGGATGGAAGACGTCCAGGCACTGGACATTTGTCTAGGTCCTTTGTGTACCAACCAGCCTTCCATCTTAGTCTCTGCAAGGGGTACCCTAAAGTCAACAGCAAGGGACACTTGAGGTGTGTATGAAGAACAATGAGGAGGCTGTGGTTGAGTGGGAAAGTAGGAGCTGAGGGTAACCAGGGGTCAAATCCTGTTGGACCCTATCTATTAGTGGTGGCAGGCAGCTCTCAAGATGATGTTCAGTGATTCCCACCTGCTGGTATTCTTGCCTTCTCCTTGGTGGTGGGCTGGACCCAGTGACTCGCTCCTAACAAACAAAACATAGCAAAATAGATAGGACATCCTTCCAAGATTAAGTTACAACAAAATCTGGCTTCTATCTCACTCACTCTCTCTTGCTCATTCTGACAGGAGTCAACTAGCACATGGTGAGCTGCCCTGGGCAGAAGCCTGCATGGGTAGGAAATAAGGGAGGTCACTGGCCAACAACCAGAGAAGAACTGAGGCCCTCAGCCCCACAGTCCACAAGGAACTAAGTGACTCCAACTAATGAGTCATGAGTGAAGGTGGAAGCATTTCCTCTGCTCATCAAGGCCTCACATGAGCCCACAGCCCTCAGCAGCACTTCCCTGGCAGCCTCATGGGAGGCTCTGGGTCAGCACCTTGACATCAGCCTTTGGGAGAGGCCCTAGGCCTGAGCCAAGCTGCACGTGGATTCCTGACTCACGTATAGTAAATGTTTGTAGTTTTAAGCCACTGAGTTTTTGCATAATTTATTACACAGCAACAGATAGTGAATACATGGGCCATCGTGAGAAGTCTGGGTTTTAACTTTGAGTAACCTGGGGTTAGAAGGCCACTACGGCAATCCAGGACAGAGATGAAGGTGGCCTGGCCCAGTGGGGTAGCAATGGGAGCACTAGGAAGTGGTCAGACTCCATACATAAATTAAAGAAAGAACTAAGTGGATTTATAGACACAGTGGTTGTGAGTAGAAAGCAAAAGAGAAGAGTTAAGAATGACTTCAAGATCCTGATTCAAAACCAGGTGTAGGCCGGGTGCAGTGGCTCACACCCATAATCCTAGCACACTGGGATGCCAAGGCAGGAGGATTGCTTGAGCTCAGGAGTTCAAAACCAGCCTGAGCAACATAGTGAGACCCCATCTCTACAAAAAAGGAAAGAAATAAAGAAGAAAGAGAGAGAGAGAGAAAGAGAGAGAAAGGAAGAAAGGAAGGAAGGAAGGAGAAGAGCATGGCGGCACGTGCCTGTAGTTCCAGCTTCTTGGGAGGTAAGGTGGGAGGATGGCTTAAACCCATGAATTCAAGGTTGCAGTGAGCTAGAATTATGCCACTACACTCCAGCCTTGGTGACACAACGAGGCTGTGTGTGAAACAAACAAACAAACAAAAAGGAAAAATAAAAATAAAAACTGGATACAGTGGCATGTGCCTATAGTCCCAGCTACTTGGGAGGTTAAGGCGGGAGGACTGTTTGAGCCCAGGAGTTCAAGACCAGCCTGGGCAGAAAAGTGAGACCCTGTCTCTTATAGAAAAAAAAAAAGATTCTGATTCAAATAAACTATAAAAAAATAAAACTAAAAATGCCATTTCTTTGAGACAACTAGGAATTTAAATACTGACTGGGTTACAGGTTTAGGAATTATTTTTAGGTACAGTAATGGTATTGTTATGTTAAAATACAAAGAAGTCCTTATCTTTTAAAAATGCATACTGAAATAATTATGTATGAAATGATGTGATGACTAAGATTTGATTTAAAATAGTATGGAATGGGTGGTAGTGGATTGGGGGTTTGAAGGACACAACTGTGGTCATGGGTTAATGGCTACTGGGATTGGGTGAAGGATACATGGAATTCCATTATATTTTCTGTCTACTTTTTGAGTATATTTAATATTATCCCCAATAAAATGTTTTTTAAGAAATGAATGACTCCAAAGGTTTTGGACTGAATAACTGGATAACAAGAATTACCGAGCTGCATTTACCTAGACTATCTACAGGAAGGGTGGCGGCGGAGAGTGTGCCTGGAGTCAGCACCTGAGCGTGCAATCTGCTGAGTCTGATGGTCCCTTTTGAGGAGGGTGGAGATGCTGTGAGGTCAAGGGAGAGTCGGTGAAAGGAGTGTGGCTTGGGAGTTCCGGCCCAGGGGGGCGTTTGTGGACCTGAGAGTGGATAGGAGCACAGATGGAGACCCCTGGGCCTCCAACATTTACCAGTCAGAGGGATGAGGGAATCAGCACAGGGGATCTAGCAGGTGGGCAGCAAGGTAGGCGAGGAACCAAGGACAGAGAGCTCTCAGGGAGAAATGATCAGCACGGCCCAGCACTGCTGATAGCAAATGCACAGCTGAAGTTCAGTTCTGGATTCAGTGACGTGGGAATATTGGTGCCCTAGATGAGAAGCGCTTCACTGCGGGTGAGGGCTCACTGAGTGTGCTCCAGAGCGAGGGGGACAGAGCCAGGGGAAGGACCCCACAGCATCCAAGAGGGAGGACTATGTAACTCAAACTATGTTATAAAAGAGTTTTGGCTTAAAAACCTGACTATATCATTTAAAATCTGGAAGTTGGTGGAAGAAGGCTAGTGAAGTAAAGCATATTAAAAGGACCGTGCACTGTGTTTTCACTCAGAAATTTCTCTTCGTTTTTAAGGACGAGTACACACTCCCACTTGCCTGAGCTGGGTCACGTATAATTGTATAATTTAGCCTTGAAGTGGGATTGACATTCAGACACTGACCCTCACCTCATGTGGATTTTTCAACCAGAATAGAACCAAGGAATTCTTGGTAAGTGTGACCCTTGGGAGGCAGCGGGAACACTGCGACTTCGATGCGTGCTGCCCCTTTTCCACCGCTGGCAGACCGGAGCATTTTCAAGGGGCGAGAACGCCCCGGACGGCTGTCCAGGTGTTCACGCTCCTGCTGCGGACTCTGCTCATACTGCTCTCTCTTCCCAGGGGAGAGAGGTTCACAGCAGCTCATTTATCCTCTGCGGCCCCTTCACTTAGCATGAGTCATATACATTCAAGACTTAACTGAGATCAAAATCCCAACAAGGTCACTAGGAGATTTGCTTGGATAAAGGCGGTTAAATAAATCCCCAAATCTCTCATGAGCTATGTTGGAAAAAAAAATCCCATAAACTGTTTTCCACCACAGCATGTGAGGGCATTTCCAACGCTCTACCAAGCATTATGCTGATTGCACTGTTCAGAGGTTTATAAACTAGAAGGAAGATTAAGTAAATCACTGTCTTGACTGACAATGAGAACATATATTTTTAGAAAGCTTAGGATCTTTGATTGGGATTTCTGTGTAACCACATGCACAGAAATATCAGGCACAAATGACGGACAACTTCTGATATACGAATTCTGTCTTCAACATCTACCTCTGATTTAAATATAACCTCTGATTTAAATATCTACTTTATTTTTATAAGAACATGGTTAAACAGGTGAGTGAACAAATCAACATTTTTTGTTCTTTTAAATAGACAGTGTGACATATTTTCATCTACAGCTGGATTTGGCAAGCTCTTTCTTATTACAAATGGCCAGGCAGTAAATATTTTTGGCCTTGAAATTCATATAGTCTCTACCCAATGACTCAGCTCTGCTATTTTAGCAGGAAAGTATCCATAGATAACATGGGAAGGCTGCATTTCAATACCACTTTATTTACAAAAACAGGCAGCAGATATCTATCTGACAAGGCACTTATATCCAGAATATATCAAGAACTCTTACAACTGAACAATAAAAAGACTGGCTAACAGCCTAATTTAATTTAAATATGGGCAAAGGATTTGAATGGACATTTCTCCAAAGAAGATACACAAATGGCAAGTAAGTACATGAAAAGATGCTCAGAATAATTAGGCATTATGGAAATGCAAATTACTTCATACCCACTAGGATGGTTAAATTTTTTAAAAAGATAGTAACAAGTATTAGAGAGGATGTGGAAAAACTGAAATCCTCATACATTGTTGGTGGGATTGTAAAATGGTACAGACACTTTGAAAATCAGTTTTGCAGTTCTTCAAAATACTAAACACAGTGTTACCATATGACCAAACAATTCCACTCTTATGTATCTATTCAAGAGAAATAAAAGCATATGTTCACATAAAAACTTGTACATGAATGTTCATATCAACATTAATAATAGCTGAAAAGTGGGAACAATCCAAATGTCCATCAACTTATGAATGGATAAATAAAATGTTGCATAACCATACAATGGAATATTATTTGGCAATAAAAATTGAAGTACTGAAACATGCTACAACATGAATAGACCCCGAAAACATTATGCTAAGTGAAAGAAGATGGTCACAAAAGGTCACATATTATATCAGTCCATTTATCAGAAATGTTCCCAAATAGACAAATCTATGGAAAAAAGTAGATTAGTGGTTTCCTGGGGCTGAGGTGGCAAGTGGGATATCAAGAATGGAAAAGGATATATGGTGAGTTCTTTTGGGGATGTTAATTAAGATAATTCTAAAATCAGATTGTGGTGATGGCTACACAATTCTGTCAACATACTAAGAGCCAATGAACTATACAAATGGGTAAATTTTATAGTACATGAAATATATCTCAATAGAACTTTTAAAAAAGCAAAACTAAAAACATGCAGCAGCCTACATTTCACCCTGTGAGCTGTGGTCTGCCAGCCTCTGCTCTAAGGCATAGGTACATGAAATTGTGAGTTTCAAAGTTTTAACATGAAATGTGTCAAGATACTATAATGATACTCCCATATGCAAGTTTTCTTAGAGAACAACATAACCCAAAAAGCACTGGCTAGTGAGTGCTGTTGGGTGTAACATGACACAATTATTATATAGCAACAGCAATAATAACTTAGCAGCTAATGATTATTGGCCACCCAACTGTAAACATTTACTGAGCGCTTTAAATATATATATACATATTACATATATACATATACATACACATGTTTATATACATATGCACACACATACCCTCATTTATTTCTCTCAACAGGACTCAGAGGGGCCCCCAAAAGCCAGACCGAATCTGGGTGTATGTGGGTGTGAGAAATACTCCAATACATTCCTTTCCTTTTTTGTGATGATGAAATAAATTTCCATCTAAGCTGTTAGAAATTTAACCTAAGTGGCAAACAATCGCGATTTAGGAATGTGAAAACGGAGGCCCAGGGGTGAGTTTGGGGTGGGGGCAGGGAGTGGCCTGTGCTCACTTCTGGACACTTAGTTCACGGTGACTTTAATGTCCAAATCCCACTGACCTCTAAAAGAGGTGGCTTAATTTGCTAATTCAGAAGCCAGATAAGAGGACCTGTTACCCCAAATTCGGCTGTTGATTTTTGAGTGGAGAATGTGCTGGGGCTTTTGATGAGTTTTGAAAGGGACAGTGACTCTTCAAAGTGAGTGCCCTGGAGACTTAGCATAGAGGATCGAGTTTCTCGAAGCTGTGGGCTATTTTTATTCCTGGGGTAATAATCCTCAACATGCCTTGTCACTGGCTACTGTGGTATGCAAAGCAGCTGTTCTAACGACGAGTTCTAACTCTCAGACTCTGTTGCAGACTTTAAATACAGCCTGATGTATAACTACATCACTAACCATTTCTGTGAAGTTTGCTGTTGTCAGTCCAGCCAGTTTAGACCTGCTTTTTTCTCTGCATTGTAATCACTCATCGGTTAAAAAAACAAAGGCCAAATATATAAAAAGCCCCACCCTACAGCTGACTTTTAGAGCTAAGACTTGCCTTGAATTCCCTATTTCCCTCTGGGTCATCTACTCACCTGCCTGTCAGCTCTGCTTTTAGAACCTGGTAAATACCCTCAAAACCCAAGAGAGTCATTCAGTCTCACAGGACCCTCCTGGAACATGCACATGGATATGCAGAATCTCATTCCAGATCCACTCAAGATTTTCGAGAAGTTAGTTTCCTCTGTCTGTGAGTCTCTCCTCATGTATCTTTGCAGAATGACTGCATCTTAGCATTTGGATCTCTGCTCATATCACCTTATCAGGGAGGCCTATGTTAACCACTCCCTTCCTAGAGAGGCACTGCCCGCCCACCCATACACACACAGGTATGAATACGAGTGTGCATTTCTCCCCTTCGCCCCTGCTAACCACACTTCATCTCTCTGTTCTGCTGTATTTTCTAGAGAGTATGTACCAATACTGGGAAACTGGGAATCAATCCTTCCTTCCTTCCTTCCTTCCTTCCTTCCTTCCTTCCTTCCTTCCTTCCTTCCTTCCTTCCTTCCTTCCTTCCTTCCTTCCTCCCTCCCTCCCTCCCTCCCTCCCTCCCTCCTTTCCCCTTTCTTCCTTCCTTCCCCCTTCCCTCCCTCCTTCCCTTCTCTCCTCCTTTCCACCTCTCCCTCCCATCCATGCAACATTTATCTGTTATCTGTATGTCCCACACAAATGGAAACTCTCCGTTGGCAGCAACTTGGCTGCCGCATTTGGGTGAGTGATTCTTCACTGGGCAGCTATCGTCTCAGCCTCTGGACATCGGATGCCAACAGTGCCCTCATCATTACATCAACCAACATACTCCTGACACTCCACAGTGCTCTCTGGGGCACTTAGTCACAGCTGAATCCCCACCACTAGGTACACAGTAGGTGAAAAATATGTATTTATCAAATTATTAAGTTTAAAATGAAGAGATTAAGCAGGATTGTTTTAAAAATTAGTTTATAAAGGAAAACACTGAATTTGAAAGCACTAAGAATTGAAGTCCACCTATCATTTTAACCTAGTGATTTTTAATCTCACCACTGCTGACATTTTGAACCAGATCATTCTTTGTTTTGTAGGCTTCCCTGTGTTTTTCCAGATGTTTAGCACCATTCCTGACCTCTACCCACTAGATGCCAGTAGCACCCCTCCTACCAGTGGTGACAATTAAAAGTTTCTAGATGTTGCCAAATGTCCCCAAAGGGGCAAAATTGCCTCTGGTTGGAAACCACTGGTTTAATCAATAAGTTTTCATTTTTGCCAAAATAAAACACTTCTTTTGCTCAGATTTAACAAACTACAGGTTTATCCAAGCAGACTGGACACATAATTTCTGACATACTACTTAACTCATACATATCAAATATGTGAGATCCCACCAAAGGAATGCTGTCAAGTTGAATGTTTGCCTACAACATTTTGCCAAGAGTATTCACCCAATTCTAACAAAAGGTCCATGTTAAGTACTACAGTCAGGTTAAATAGCACACACCTGACAATAGCTAATGGTCAAGTATGTTAATCCATCCGTTTTCTAATTAGCTGGTTAAAATGGGACCTTCCCCTTCATTAAACTACCTTGAATTATGCAAATGAGACTGCATCACCCACATTTTCAAATATCCCCCAATGAACAGATCTAATGCTTTCTGTGCTTCTTGCAAAGAAACAGGCTGGCAGATCAGAGCCTCCCAAAACCTACTCAAAATCATCGAATTTTACAATTAAAAAGGGTGAATAATTTTGTATATAAATCACAGCTCAATAAAGGTGTTTAGAGAAGGGCCGTTTCTATAACAAACCAATGCCTCTATACTGTCTATAATATTTTCTTTTCTGCTGATGATCAGATTAGCTATTCTAAGCATCACCTTATATGCATGAACCTCGGAAAAGACATCAACTGATGCAGCCATCACTACTGATTCAACACAATTGCCTTTACAATGGGACACAAAACAAGTTTCTATTCTTTAAAGTATTCATGTTGGTCTATATCATATTATTATAGTGTGCACTAGTGTTTTAGCTTCTAAGTATCTCTCATATAGCTTTCGTCAAATACTATGTTTCCATTGTCTGGTTAGTAAATTTTGCAAACTTCAGTACCTACATACAACAGGTGGAAATGAAACTCTTCTTCTTTGAATCATTTATTCAGCCAATATTTCTCACATATCTACCATGTGTTAGCCTTTGTAGTTGGTACTAGGAATAAAAAGATAATTGGGACAGTTCTTGCCCTTGGAGAGTTTACAATTATTTAAGACATCAAAATAGAACATTTTTAGGAGCAATTTTAGATTTCAGTATGTTAAAAAGGTACATGTTAAAGTCAATGCAAAACATTCAGAATTCATTATTTATTATTTTTAAAAATTAAGAAGTCTGAACTTCATAACAAAAATTGAGATCAGGTATTTTGTATTTGTCAGACGGAGAGTCTAAAAGGTGGATAGGGAGGCCAGACAAACAATGCAAGGAGGGGAATAAGTCCCCTGCAGGGCCCGGACTTCCACCTAGGTTCAATCCTTCCTCCCTATGCATGTCATATCCACTCCATGTCCTTTCCACCCTGGTATGATAGAAGCAGCCTGTGACTGTCGACCTATAGGGCCAAATCTCTCCACTGAGAGTGGAGTAGAGAATTACCACTATGATTGAGGTAATTTATGAAACTCAAGTTGACAATAAGTAAGTTAGAGCAAAATGGTTTCTACAAGTTCAATTCAATTTTATAAAGTTTTCATTGAGGGGGAGCTGATTCACTATGTTTCAGGTACTCCCCTGGGTTACAGTGAAGGGCAGAAGATGAAAAGAACAAAGTCCTTGACCTCTAAGAGCTTCTAAATAATTTTTCAGCTTTTCAATTCACCTTTCCCTTTGTAGACATGGCTTTAAAAGCAGTTGCTGTCTTATGGGGCTGTGGAAGGAGGAAGAGGTATCAATTACAGAGCCTGGGTGCTATGGTTTGAATATGTCCCTCAAAGTTCATATGTTGAGAACATAATCCCCAATGCAACTGACCTTTAAAAAGTGATTGGGTTATGAGGACTCTCCCTTTATGACTGGATTAATGTTGTTATCTTGGGAGTGGGTTAGTGATCACAGGAGTGGGTTCTTGATAAAGGGATGAAGGTAGGCCCCCTTCCTCCCTCTCTCATGCTCTCTTGCTCTTCCACTTTCCAACTTCCACCATGGGATGATGCAGTAAGCAGGCCCTTGTCAGACATGGGTGCCTTAATCTTGGACTTCCCAGCCTCCAGAACCGTAAGAAATAGCTTTTCTTAATAAATTACTGAGTCTATGGTATTCTATTACAGCAACACAAAATGGACTAAGACATTCGTTATTATTTGTTTATACCTAGAGTGCCTCGCAAAAGCAGAGTCTCGGGAAATATTTACTGAATAAATGAATGACTATGCTGCCAACTTGAAGATGAAAAATGGATTACCTCAAATTCTAGCATTTTTATCCTTTTTTATATCCAGGAATTTTCTTGTTTATTTTCTCATTTTATCCCCAAATCAGTACAGAGTAAGGCAAGGGAGGTAAGAATCCCAACGCTATTTTCGACAGACCTTTAGAGACCCAAGACCACGCATTTAACAAGTTATAGAGTGAGTGACAAACCAGTGTGGACCTTATAGTTCAAGGTTTGCTTTTCCAATCGCAACAAGAAATGGATTAGGGACCCAACACACACGGAAGGTTCCAGGGCTCCGGAGAGACTCGGTAGGCCAAAGGGAAAGTCCTGTCATTTTTTGCTGTGCAGTGGAAAAGCAATTAAAAAAGTGCAGCAGCATGCTGGTGGCAGCTGGAGGGTTGGCAAGCTTCTCAAGAGCAGGGCTGTGAGCAATGTCATAGGCCGGGAAGATGGATGGGGCCTGTTTATGCACAGAGGCTGACGTACAAATGAAACCCTGCCCAGTTTGACTGGCCTTTCTTCAAAGGTGTCATTGACAGATGAGTAGCTAAATGCTTTTGTTTAAATAAGAAAATAAGAGAAAAGAAAGAAGAGAATAAAGCATAAAACAAAAAACTCTTTCTACCCACACGCATACACCCAATGAACATGAGAATACCAGATCAGGCCTGGGAGTAGGGCAGGCCTTGCAAAGGAGTCCTTAATAAGAATTTGCAAAGCTGTACACCTTTTCTTTCATTTAACTTACATTTCATTTTCTTAGGTTTCCATTTAACACAATATTTCATTGAAACCCCAAATTACTGCCAGTCGGCTGTCTCCCATCTGCTGCTGGAGGCACACTGATGGGACGAGCCTGCTCACATACTCATCTTCATCTGCCAAAACAAGGCCTCGTCCCCAATTAAAATGGCCTTTTTAATTTTAGAGTGGTAAACAATGTCTACTTAATTTGAGGAAAATACACAGAGGAAAGTTACCAAACCTAATCACACAGTGACACGATGGTTGAGTCAGAGTCAGTGGAACTTGGGGGCGTGCTGAAGAGGCTGCTCTGCGCTTAGAGACAGCGAGGTCTTCTTGAGGTCATTGGGTTCATGGGGCTGCGTTCACGCAGCCTTCAAGATCGAAACCAAGCAATTCCACCAAACAGTTTGAAAAAGAAGGTTAATAATCACCAATTTTAAAAAGTAAGAACTAAATACTGTTCCTTGGATGACCTTGCTTCTTGGTCTTGCTCTGTAATTATCTTCTGAAAATGGGGACCAGTTAACACACTGAGAAGCAGTAAACAGGAGGAGGCCTCTTCTATCCTCTCAGGCTGAGCCAAACCCTGTCTCGTGACCTGCCTGTGGTCTCTGGCCAGCTGTGTAACTCAACAAAAGACCAGCACACCATTTGGAAAATGCACGCTCTTCTCTAGACTAATACACGGTGCTCAGATTGAGTCCACGTTTCATCCATTCTCAGCCAAATGGGCATTTATGAAACATAAGGCATTTGGAAACATGTGAGTGTAATTTGTAACCTTGGACAGAAGTGGCTGGGATAGGCACAGTGACCTTAGGGCCAACGGAGCAAGCTTCATGATGACTGAATTAGAAACCCAAGGAAAGAGTTTTAGATAGAAATTTCAAACAGACGGACAGGCAACCTTGGCCAGACCATGTCTTTGCCAGCTGCTGCATGAGGTCAGAGCTTCCAGGAGGTAACATGCCTCCAGAATTAGTTGGCTGGGTCAGCCTGGAGGTAAGCAAACCTGACCTCCTTTAAGCAAAAATAAATCTTGCTGAGTTAAATGATCCTGTCCCCCACTTCCCTTAAGGAACATGAGACATTAAGTGACAAAATCTGAAGACAGCAACTGTGAATCCTCAGAGCCCATATCTCCTGGCTGATTAATTACAGGTCTGCTTAGTTCAAGATGAACCACAGGTTAGATATATAAGACTGTCTTCCTTGTCATATTCAGTAACCCAGAAACAACAAGGGCAAGTGTCCCTAAATCTTTCAATCCCTATTGATACAATTATGATGCATAGGCTAAGTCAGGAATGAAATGGGGGGAAAAAGCAGTATTTCCTCACCAAAGAACAACCACTTCAAATGTGTCTCCTACATGTGTTCCATTTGCATTTCTTCCCACAAATATTCACAGTGTGCAAAGACACAGACGCTGATGTTCAAAGTCATCCTAAAGTAGAACTTATTGAAGGAGGCTGCCTGAAAACAAAACGCCTCCCTTTGGTAAAGCTAGCCAATATCAGGATGGTGCTTGGAGAGTATCACCCATCCATCAACCAGTGAACCCAACAATTATATAGCAAAATAGACGATGTGCCAGACACGCTCTTGGGCCTTGTTTTTGTCAGAAGCTATTCTCCAAGAAGGGTTTGTGGTAGTTTCAAGCCCTTTAGGACAAATACCACCAATGAAAGCCCCCAGCCATTCACTGACATCTACTGACACTTTTGAGAAATGAGGGAAATGGGAAAAACCAGAGATGGGACGTCTTTGACAATTCAAGACACTCAGGCATAAAATGTTTTGGCTTTTTCCTGGTCCCAAACCCAGCACCTGCAGATACATCTAACTCTAATTCCTCGTGGGGATTAAGGTGATGAAAATTTCATTCTCTCTGGAGAAGAGCACATTTCAGTTTGTGTTTGCCAAAAGCAAACTCACAATTTCCTCGTATGCCCGCTCTCGCCGTATGATATAGAAGCAGGAACTGTGGAGTTTACTTCAAATGAACATGCCACCTACCACCAAGACGTTCTCCTCTACACACACCAATGATTTCTTGCTGGCTCAGAGTTTAAGAATAGAAACGCTGGGAAAGATTTCTGTTTTCACATCAACCACCACCAGCTGTGAGAGCCTTGGTTTGGAGGAGATCACACCAAGCTGAGAAGGAAGTAATTTTAAACCTTTTTCTCCTTTCCAAACCTACCTTCTGGAGAATAGACATGCTCCATGGAAGCAGTTGATGGGCGCCGTGCTTACTTTATGTTTACTGATTGAAATCTGCCATTTACCTGCCACCACAGGAGACTTCCGTTCATCCAGGAGCTGGATGGAGGTACTTGCTGTCACCACATTGCTTTTGTTGGCTGTTCCTGCGGCAAGAAAAACACCATGACAAAAAAGAAGAGGCTTATAGTGTACGTGTTAAGAGGATAATCATATTGGCCCATAGTCACCTATTCTGCAAATTGTTCTGGGGCTCAGTTCCCTGGCCCCAGAGTCCCCTGGGCTGTGGACGCCCTGCCTACTCTGTTGGGCCATCAGTGCAGCGTGGCTGAGCCTCTGCAAAGGAGTCGATGCCCCGGTTATAACCACCCACGCTGGGAAACGCTGCCTCCTCACATTGAAAACACTGGCTCCCATGGAGGGACCCGTCTACTGGTAGTCTGTGGTTACAAACTGCAGTGTTAATTGTGTCGGGAGTCATACTTACATTGTCTAAATATAGCCATGGAGATCTGTATGAGAGTTTTGAGATTATTTTACGAGTTGGCAACTTTAGCTCTAATTCCTTGGCTAAATCTTTACTGATCTATAAAATTTTAATTTCAAGCCCAGTTTTTGTGAGCAAAACCATTCTAACAGAGAGAGAGCTGGAATGTAATCTTTATTTCAAACTGTTATTATTCTGGTAACAATATGGCGTCAGTATTAAGATATTTTCAAATATCAATAATGGTTCCAATACTCATGAATTAAAAGACACTGAGCACAGATTCTGAATGCTCAGAGTTAATAACTGTTAGTCTAACGCCTGCCTTATAAAAGTGGCTCAATGAATGTGAGTTGAATGAAATCCAGTTGAATCAAGAAGCAGGGGAAAGTCAGGCCTGCATTTGAATACACTTATGACTGAAGCAATTAGGAATTTCCTCCTAGCCCAAGTCTCAGCTGCTTCTCCAGTCTGTACAGGTATTCAACATGCAGTAGAGAAAACCGAGAGAGTTCCATCACAGTAACTTGTACGTGGTGATTTTTAAGATTTTCCTTGAATCTAAAGGGCCATGAAATATGCTAAGCTGTTGTGTCATCCACGATTTTACCATGAACCAGGTAAATTTCATTTCACTGTACAGTTACATTGAAAGTTCAGAGAAAAGCCTAGTTACCAAAAACCAGTTCAACAAAGGCATTAATTAATCACAATTGGGTTTTTCCCAGACATAATTCTTTTAGGAAACACAGTGGATGACAAAGTGAACTGCTGCTGGCACTGTCAGTGCCACACGGAGCCGTCTGGGGGAGCTCCTGCCTCCCACGCCGCTGTCTCCCGCGACAGTGGGCAAAGGCCACTCTGTCACACAGGGACAACTTGACAAGTCTCGTCTAGAATCAGAAGAACAGCAAGCTCAGTTCTGGGTTTTTTTCTCTAGAGGGCTGTGAAGAAGGCAGTCTCATGAGATTGCTTGATAGGAGACAACATTAGAATTCATAGATATGCCACAGAATGAAAACGTCCACTGGCTTCTTAGTTGCTATTTTCAGCAATAAAGTGTGATGCAGATAAACATAAAGACAGAGCTTCAGACACCTGGGAATTTGTAGTTGAGGCAGCAAACACAAACATGGCCATGTATACATGTCAGCGAAGGAGCATGGACTCAAAGACCCTTAGCCCTGAAGAGAACCTGTTAGGTGATCTAGCCTGAAATCCCAGGCAGAGAGAACATCCAGTCTTTCCGTAAATATGCCCATTGATGAGGGACCGTCTTCCCAATGAGTCCATTCAACTAACTATTAAACAACTCTTGTCAACATATCTTCTACAAATTTCAAAAGCACCTTTTCTGAAAAGGTTTTTATTCATGGAAATGAGAAAGTACCAAGACTTAGGGAGGGGGGATTGGACACAAGCCCTGGAGAGCTTCCCTTAGGGCTGAGTTAGGAATGTTTGTAAGAGATTAGTACGAAAGGCCCTAATATAAAATATAACTATAGATTAAACTTTGCAGAGCGATCCAAGTTTATACAACTAGGTTTCATGCATCTCTGAAGCTCCTACAATGCCCAGTACAGAGGCTTTCACAGAATGAGTGCCAAAAATGTCAGATGCGTGAGATCAGAAAAAAATAAGGACAATTAAAGCATTTCCAGTTGGTCTTGCTTCTAATACTGGTTGAAATAAGACAGCATTTCATTCTTTTCGGAGGAAGGTGACCTTAACTTCTTCATACCATCATAAAATCTTAGGACTGGAAAGACAATCAGCTCCCTCCTCTCACAGGTCACTGCAGCCCTGTCGGGAGAGCACAGGGCTGTACAGAGTCGGCCCTTGCTCCTGCATTGGTAACAGTTTAAATCAATTCCCTTCCAATGGAGAATTGTGGACCTCTGAAATGATGCGACTTGCAGAAGTTTCTGGCAAAGGATGCCTGAACTCTCTAAGTGGGCCCATGGCAGTATTAAAAAATAGCAACTTAGAAGTTAATATACCAATTCCAGAGAGTGCAGAATACCGGCTCTCCTTCCTCAAATGCTTTTGCACAATTTGGTTAAGTGAAATCTTCATTTTATTTTGTGCTATTACACTATGGAACAGGTCACTGGTTCAGGGCTGGCCTGGTACTCAGCACTGACTGGGAAGGTTGAACCTGGTTCCTTTCAGCATTCGGGCAGCTCCCCACATGCTGCACATGACACGCAGGCCCGCTGGACCGGACAGGCGGAGCTGCCCCCGACAAGGGCACCCACCTGTGCTGAACGGGATGGAGTATACAAAGCTCCCTGGAATCTGCTCAGCTGCTCTTCGGTACCAGAGAGGGAAATGGTCTGCGTTAAAAATGTTCTCCTTGTCTCCCGCTTTCAAGAAGTCCCTAGAAATGGAACAGAATGAGAACATGGCCCCACTCAGCAAGGTAGAGGTGCACAGGGTACATCCCAACAGCCTCTGCCGGCTAAAGCCAGCGTTGCCTTTGAGAACCCTGACTTGCCTTTCTCAGTGCAGAGAGGACCTGAGTGAACACCAGGAACCCAGATGACTCAAAGATATCTTGCTGAGCTATAGCAGTCAGATTTCCAGTGGGCTAAACTGACTTTTCCTCATATATCAGTGAACTAATTATCCTAAAGTCTGATGCAAGCAAACAAGCGTAGACTCCAGAAATCATAGCAGAAGACCAAAGGGAAGCCCCTTTAAAACAGAAAGCTTTGACTGGGTGCAGTGGCTCACTCCTGCAACCCTAGCATTCTGGGAGGCCGAGGCGGGAGGATCACTTGATCTCAGGAGTTCAAGACCAGCCTGAGCAAGAGCGAGACCCGTCTCTACTAAAAATAGAAAGAAATTAATTGGCCAACTAAAAATATAGAAAAAAAAATTAGCTGGGCATGGTGGCGCATGCCTGTAGTCTCAGCTACTTCGAAGGCTAAGGCAGGAGGATCGCTTGAGCCCAGGAGTTTGAGGTTGCTGTGAGCTAGGCTGACGCCACAGCACTCTAGCCTGGGCGACAGAGTGAGACTCTGTCCCCAGAAAGGAAAATAAAATAAAATAAAACAGAAAGCTTAGCCTAGCTTTGAAACCCACACACATGTACATGTGCCCTTGGGAGAATCAACTTCTTAAGTATATCTTACTCAGAACAAGTGTAAAAAAGGCAAATCATTCTCCTTAGAAAAAGTGTGAAGGAGGTTAAAGTGGGCCCATGTCAGGGTCTTTGCCCCTGAAGCCCCACCAACCTACTCTGCAGACAACAGGGCTGCTCATATCCTGTTGTGAACCCCTCTACCCTACCATCTCCCTCTAGGGGAAGGCTATGCGTCCTCCCTCCTCTCTTCTTCTCCATGGGGTGGCTCCCATACCGCTTACCTCACGACCCCACAGAGATACGTGCAAGTTCCTACCAGCCCGGCCCCCACACCCTCAGTCACTCTCACGAATCGGTCCTTTTTCTTGGCCTTCTCTGGATGATTGACAAGTCCCCTCCCCAAGGTTCCCAAGACCTTTGAGGACAGGAGCTATTCCCATTTGCATGTCTCTCAAGCCAATGCATGTTCACTGACTTGACTCCAGAGAGTCACATTTGCTCTCCAGTACCGAGCGCCCATTTGTGTACATACGTGCAACTCGGGAGGGAATGACTGCCTGGCCAGTCCACACTTTACAGAGGTTTTTCAGGAAGGGAGACCAATCAGAGGACAGTGTGTAGGTAAGGAAAAGAGCAGAAATGGCACCACTTTCGGTCCAGAACTTGCAGCATGGTGTTGGATCACATGGACCATGGAGAGAAAGTTTTATGCTAAGTTGTAACTAGTTGGTTTCCTAAACTTGGCATCTAGTTCAGGAAAGCATTCTAGTTCAGGAAAGCATTCTGCAGGTATGACAAACCGGCATTCCCGTGAACTCCACCAAAGATGGAGAGCCCACATTTCAGAGAGGAAGCCCAGGTCATTAGAAGGTACCCTCCAAGCTCTGAGATGGTTCTGGAATCTGCCTTCCTATAACTTGCACGAGCATGTCCTAATTCTTCTCTAAGGGCTGGGAACTCCTTCTCAGTATCTCCAGGGCCCGGCTCTCAGTAGACACTCAGTGTATAGTTTATGATCTCATGATTAATCAGATCTCATATCCAGATAAGAGTTCCTCAAGTATTAAAGACAAATTCCTATATCTTTTCTAAACAAAATGTCTTAATTTTTTCAAATTCCCTCACTGGCAGGGCCACCTTCCTTTGTAAATGCTCTACTCTGTAAATCTGCTATAAAATTTTGTGCTACTAGAACTGGTCATTATAGACCAAAAATGATATCTGGTATAGCAAAGCAGCCTACATTTCTTTACCGACTCTCACTGACAAGATGACTCTCCAGACATTAAAAACTGTTTTAAAAATTTGGTAAAAGCACTCTATTCTCATCAGGAGGCCAAGGCCAACTTAGGAGTCATGAGCAGGATTGAGAAGGTACAGGGACCTCCCATGCTAATCAGGATGCTGGGCACAGGGACTCCTAGGCTCAGCGAGATAGACAGGCTCCTCTTGGTGATGCTCTATTCGGTACTAATGTTTTCTGATTCTAAAATCACTGGGATTCACAAATATTGAAATTGTAGCCTTTTATTTGTTTTCTTTAGACATGAGATTCTTCACAAACCAGACTTGAGCAAGTGTGGAGAGGAGCCTCTACTGCCCAGCCCTTGGCAGGATGAACAGTTGCCTTCCTCACTGGGCAAGGGGCACAGCCATGGCTGAGCGGACGGTGCCTTCACTCCTGAAAGATCTTTTTCATGGCCAGATGCACAGCACCACAGGCAACAGGTGCTCTTTCAATGCCAGAGTCATGGTAGATGGGATAATAGCTTGGGTAGAAGCTGTGAGGTGGTCCTCACTTAGACTCATGGTGACATTCGGGCTTTGGGGATGGCTTCGGGATGGCTTTTGGGATGGTCTAGCATACTGCACAGCTGGGTGGCTGGTGCCTTGCTGCCCAGGACAACGTTGGCATCCAGGGCAGCACGCAGGAGCCTGCACACTTGGTCTCGATCAGTGCTGGCGTGAACGTGAAAGGGTCTGGTTGCTGGGAGACCTGGGAGGCACCTGTCAACTACCGAGCAGTAATTTGGGAGGAAGCAGGAAGGGGAGAGCTGATTCTACAGAATCCCAGGAATATTCTTTAGAAAGAAAGAGCCTTCTGAGTAAGATGAAAGCTTCTGGATACTGGGGGCTACTGTGGTGTTGTGTCAGCCAGGTCCAGCTTCTGGGCAGGGCTGGGTGACCTGGGGTGAGTGAGTCCCTGAGCCCCCATTTACTCATCTACAAGATGGGAATATAGGAATGCTATACTCAGTAGGATGCTATCAGAATTACATGAGACCATAGGTGCAGGGTGCCCTATAATCTGAAAATGGGCTCAAACAAATATATGAGATTCTAAAAGCCCAAGAGTCTCTCATATTCCCTGGGGTTAAAATGGAATGTGTAAACTGGTCATCTTTTAAACATAGGGTTACAGAAGAGACCAGTAAGTGCACTGAGAAGGCTGACATCACTGGGTGCTGTGTGCATGGTGATGTGAGAGGTCACACTGAGAAGGCTGACATCACTGGGTGCTGTGTGCATGGTGATGTGAGAGGTCACACTGAAAGCACAAAATATGTTGTTCCCACTGGGGATGATGGCTACAGAGTTAGAGGCCATGAACTATAAGTTACCCACTTCGAAAAGCAGGCGGTAGGGACAGGAGATGGAATCTCAGTGTAGGAGACAGTAGAAATTAATTCCAGGGTGGGGACTTTATGTTATCAATTTTCCTGCCCAATAATATTTCCTTTCATACCCTAGTCAAAAACTAAAACTAAAACAAATATCGGAAACACTAAAAATGTTCTTGTCTTGGCTCAGAGAGTGTATCCAAATTGCTGTGTCTCAATGCATACCATTTGGTGGGAGGGGATAGGCAAGAGAAAGACTCCAGGAAAACAGATGTTAGGGCCTCTCAGTGGTCCCCAACCTTTTTGGCACCAGGGACTGGTTTCATGGAAGACAATTTTTCTACTGAGGGGTGTTGGTGGGAAGAGGGAGACAGGGATGGTTTCAGGATGATTCGGGCGCATCACATTTATTGTGCAGTCAGACCTCTCTGCTAATGATGATCTGTATTTGCAGCCGCTCCCAGCACCAGCATCACCGCCTCAGGTCATCAGGCATCAGGTTCTCCTAAGGAGCACAACTTAGACCCCTGGCATGCGCAGTTACAGCAGAGCTCGCTCCTGTGAGAATCCAGTGCCGCCATGATCTGACGGGAGGCAGGGCTCAGGTGGTGCCTCGAGCCATGGGGAGCGGCTATAAACACAGGTGAAGCTTCACTGGCTCACCTGCTGCTCACCTCCTGCTGTGCGGCCAGTTCCTAAAAGGCCACGGACAGGTTCCCATCTGCAGCCCCTGAGGTTGGGGACACAGTTCTATATGACCCAATGATATGAAGACAGAAGAATTATTCCATCTATCCACATAGTATATGAGTACCTACTCTGGGTCACAGTAATGTCATGGGGAACAGAACTCATTGCTGTAGGTATTTTTAGCTTTTCCCAAAGCAGTTTTACATCTATAATTTTTTGATCCTCACAATGAGTGAAAGAGATCATTACCCTCACCTTTCAGATGAAAGGAATAAAGGCACACACGTGAGATGAGGCAGATACACAGCCCAGTGTAGCCCTGTTGTCTTTCTAATCCGTCACAATAACACAGATATCAGAGTAGCAAGACTTCTTTTGTTGTTATTTTTGTTTGCTTGTTTTAATCTCAGTGCCAGCAGCATCCTTCCTGTCTGAGTATAAGAAAATCTGTTCCTGTGTCTCCCTTTGCCTCTCTGAGTGCTAACAGGCGAAGGCAGGGTGCATCTCGGCACTTCTAGTCTTCCCTAGGAACTTGCCGTCTGGAAAAATAATTGTTAGGGGATACAGGGCTAAAAAAGCTTTAAAAAATTCAAGTGCCAAATACAGCCAATTTCATAAATGACAAGTGTGAGATACCGAGAAAGCCAAAGTGCCAGGACATATCCCAAAGTCAGTCTCCTGAACTGTCTAAGGATTGATCAGTCTGCCGTTACCAGACGGGAATTTATAAGGTTACGTGGCTGGTGTTGGGGCCTTGTCTAGCAGAGGCAAGCAGCGCTGCTGGACTCAGGCTGGACGGGGCGGGAGCATTTCCTCCATGGGCTCCTGGTGGTCCAACCCCTCTCAGATCTGCAGCCACCCCATTGGCGTGGTTACTCAGGGGCTCTGAAGGTCAGGGTGCATAATGCCCCCTGGTAACCTCTGAACTCTCACACACACTTGCAAGCCACACTCGAACTTTCTGAATCTCATGATCCATTTGCCCCTGGCCTAATAGAGCCTCTTGCTTCAGAGAAAAGGAATGGGGAGAAGACACTAACAGGCTCGGAAATGACTTCACAGACTGCCCACCAGCTCTGGGGACACCCGCTTGATGAGTTAAGGGCCCGCGGCCCGCTTGATGAGTTAAGGGCCCGCGGCTCTCTGAGGACACAGGGGCTGAGCAGTGGCTTAAAGAGCATCTGGGCAGTGGACTTAGCTAATCTCTGCCCACTGTCCAAACAGGTCTCCTTGGAAGAGACATTGTCAAACCCCAGTGCCCCCAGATGGCCCACCCCTGGCTGCCAGATCTGCAGTCTCTCAGGCTGAGCACAGAGGTTTATTAAAACATAAACAAATAAACAAGGCTTGAAACACTGACTTTCCTACAGGCAGGAATTCCTCCGAGTAGCTGCACTGCAGCTGAATGCCCTGGGGCCATTTGTCAGGAGATGTGGCTCCCTCCCTCTGGTGGCTCCCAGCAGCCGCTGCCCCCCAGGGTGCTGAGTGACTCCCAGAGCAGGAGAGGACTCCAGGGCAGTGGACAGGAGCCAGCAAGCGTGGGGAACAAAGGCTTGTGGAGGGGCTGGCAGGCAGGTGAGCACACACGCTGAGCCCCATGGTGGAACAGAGAGGAAAAACCTTAACAGGCCTGCAGCGGCCTGAATTTCATTTCTACCTGCGGGGGGAATCAGTGAAATACGCTTCCCTTTGAATTTCCCATTTCAGGAGCTCCCGGAGCCCTGCAGAGGAGCCTTCCTGCACTTACTGGTTGGTGAGCTGCTCGGCCCCCACGAACAGGTTGATTCTGGAGAGGCCTGTGCGGGTGCCGAGAAAGGCAACCTCCACGCCCTTGTCAGAATTCCTGAAACAGAGCAGCACACGTCAGGGGCGCTTCCAGACAGCGAGCAGATCGTGACTTTTGTATTTCAAGACTCACGGAATGGTTTTTAACATAGCGGTTTTGAAACCCGAACTTTAACAGAAATTATAGGAGCACACATATACAGACACACATGCGCGCGCGCGCGCGCGCACACACACACACACACACACACACACACGCATGCACACACACATGCAAACACACGCGCACACACACACATGCACGCACATGCATGCACACGCATGCATGCACACACACCCACACACACGTACAAAAAGCAGAACGAAAACTCTTATCCTTTACAAAAGTCTTCATGGCAATACTTGCAGGAAAATTGAAGAACTTGCTGCCAACAAAAGCAGCATGACAAAAATGCACTCACAACTATAAACCCGTCTTTCTCTCACGGTTCTGGGTATAAGTTCAGAGAGAGCAGGCTGAGAATAGGAGAGCTTTAAGCAGAGGAAGAAATCTTTAGAATTAGTTTTCTACACCCTACTAAGTCTAGCTGTGATCATTAACAGCAACTGCCATTCGAGGGAATAAGCAACTGAGACACTGAGCCCTGACCCAAATGTGCAGCATCCACACAGTCAGAACAGGATCTGGCTTCTACACAGTTGTGGGTGCACTGGCTCACAACTTCTACCAGAGCACAGGCTTCAGTCTCACCACCAACCCTCAAAAGATAAGGCAATAAATGGCTTCTTCAAATAGCTCTGTAGGATGTCACAAATAGAAACTCGAAAGATGGCCTTAGCAAGGAAAGCTGATTTTAAAAATTCACTAAAAATAATTTTATTTCAACATTCAAGGCAAGTTTTATAATGTTTGAGCATGTTCTTCAGGAGATTTACAATGCATACTTCTCCTTTGAAAAAAGCAACTGGCCTTTCTCCACAAACACATAATTTTATCCTACAATAAAAGCATAAAGAAAATACCAATTCTTGAGTTTTTTTCTTCTCTGTCCTAGATGCTAGTAGCAATGTTATTTTCAAGGGGAGATCACTGGTTACTTCATCTTTGACGGTAGTTAAGGTGGTCAACACTACCATTAAGCATTTAAGGGTTGAATAAAAAACAACACCGTGCATTTGTGTCTGCTCACAGCCTACACCAAACTGGACAGCCAGGCTGCCCAATCAGTTACAGATGGGGACTACACAGCAAGCTACCATTTTGAAAATCTTTCGTATGTGTTAGGAATGACTCAGCAATCTTTGCTCAAGATTTTGAGTTTCATGAGATCTCAACAGAAACATTTCCACATCCATTAGAAAAAGAAACCCCAGGAAAGCTCAATTCTTTTCTAGTGCCCCAGGGAGTAAATCCATGTAGGTAAGCAGTCCAAGGACACTCCCAGGTACAATGAGCTCCAGACTCACTCAGTGAACAGCCTACCTGACATCTTCACTTGGGAGATGTCCAACCATTTTAAGCTCCAGTGTCTAGAAGGGACTCTGGCCATGCCCAGCCCCAAGTGTGCCCATCCTTCGGTGTCTGTCCTAGCAAATGGCACCATCTACCCAGGTGTCATGACATAAACCCGGGAATGATCCCTGATGGCGCGATATCCCTGTCCTCACACAGCAAACCCATCACCAAGTCCTGGGGGTCTTATCTCTGAGGCAGGAGACAAAGTAGACCTCTACTCCCTGTTCCCACTGTCCTGGTTCAGTGGCAAACCCCCTGGAATGCTGCAGGAGCCTTTAATTTGGTCTTACCCTGTTACTTCCTGTTCTCTACACAGCAGTAGAGAGGTCTTTTAATGCAAATCTGATCATCTTCCTACCCTTCTTAAAATCCATCCATGATTTTCCAATACTTTGAGTATAAAATTCAAAATCCTCCATTTGACTCCCAAAGTCCTGAGACACTGGCCCCTCTACAGCCTCATCTCCTGACATCTTCCGCCTACCTCTGTATTTCAGCTATATTGACCTTCTTTAAATTCCTCAAATGTGTCAAATGCTTTCTCACTTCAGGACCTTTGCACATGCCGTTCCACCATCCTAGAATGCTCCCTAACCCTTGAGCTAATTCCAGTCTTCCCCATATACTCTAGATTTTGCTACAATCCACATGTCGTCCTTACTTCTCCTTCAAAGCGGTTGCCATGATTCTCTACAACGCAGCACACTGCCTGCCACAGGCACCACGGTGGCAAGGCCATCTGCGTGGGCTACTCCCATTTCTCCAGCACGCAGTGCAGTGCCTGGCACGTAACAGACACACGGTCAGGACTTAATGACAATGAGTGCAGAATGAATGCTAGATGGGACAGAAGGGAAGATAAACCAAAGGAAGGAACCAATGAAGAATAGAAAAGTGGAGAGAAATGAATAAATGTATCACGTAAAGATATAAGGAAACAGGAATGATTTTTCTTCTTAGTCTCTAATAGCATACTTAAAATGATAGTAATAATAATAATAGGCTGCTGAGGTGGTTCTCGCCCTAGACTTTTTCATCAATTACCACTGTTTTCCTCCCACAGCCTCCATCCTCCACTTCAGACACAAAACTGCAGGGCTGCATCTGACACCCTACGAAATAGAGCTCTCCCTTCTCATCCTACTCTACAACCGAACCTGGCCCTGATCCCAAGCTCCCTCAGGACTGTGAAGTAGAGGGAGCTGTGGCCAGACGGAAAACAAAACACTCCTTCCGCCTCCCTCTCTCGCACGAGTGCCACCCTACCTAAGCATACTGAATTTCATGTAATGCTGAAATTCAAACAAATTATATGTCAAACCCAGGAGCTTGCCATCCAAGCCCGAGCTGCTAATCTGCTCTAGCTTTTGTGGTTTGGAGCTTTGGGAAAAATTAAAAGAACTTTAACACCACGCTCCTGAAACAGCTTAGCTCTTGAAACCATAACCGTATTTTGGAGCACTGGTGAGGAAATGGCCATGGAAGAGGACACGTGCAACCACTTACTCAGATTTGTTGAGGGCCAGGCTGGTCCAATATGCCTCGATAGGGGCACTCACCACGGCATCAAAGAGGACTTCTTGGATCAATTCCTTGTCACCTGTTGGGAGGCACTGATGAGAGGACAGCTTTGGCTGGGCTAGAAGAAGGGAACAGGAGGCCCGTTCTGCAGTGTCTGCAGGCTACTTTCTTGCGTGGTGAGTTGCTTTATGACTCCTGAGGCCAGTACTGCTTGGACAGCTGGGTCTTGTCATCCCCATCTCTGTCCTGTAGGCAATTCTCCATTGCCTGATCTCAGTCGGTTGTAACATAGGAAAGGGACACCATAACTGCATGCCTACTGTGACTATTGTTTTGTGATGCCTTCCATTTAAGAATCTTTTCACTTTTAAGGAGAATATCTGTCCCTATCCAAAGGGACTCCTGGTAGAGCTCTGTGAAAGAGGTCAAGGAATAAGGGGGCTATCATGAGTCTAGCAGAGGATCTTAGAGCTCTCTAATCACTCCACAGAGGAGGGAAACTCATTATTAATATCATAGGAGGCAGACCAGACCTTACCCTGACTAGGGTCAAAAACAAAAACAAAGCCACAATAGAGCTTTGCTGAAAAGCAAAAACTGGAAACAACTTATCGTCAGTAAGAAAATGGATACATTGAGATATAGTCATGCAGTGAAAATCTATACAGTAATTCAAACAAATACATTAAAGCTAAATAAGCTCAAATAAATCTCAAAAATATGAGTGAAAACAAATTATAGTACATATATGTATTATAATACTATATGTAGCAACTCATATATTATACCGCATATTATATATAAAGTTTAATACACAAAAAGTAAAAATAATGCTACAAGTTATTTGTGGACACTGCATATGTAGTAATAGTATAAAATACATGAGAACGATGAACAAATCAGATAGTCATTGACTGACGGAGCAGAGTTACACAGGGCTGCAACTGTAGCTATAATGTTTCATTCCTTAAGAAGTACCTGAAGCAAATATGGCAAAATACCAAGATTTGATAAAGCTGGATGGTGACGATAAATGTATCCTTTACATTATCTCTATACTTTTGATTTTCAAATATGTCATTAAAAAGTCAAAGAAAATGAACAACAGGGCTCCTACGCTAGCCGCCTGACCCTTCCCCTTCCAGAGCATGTCATAAAGGAAGTCCATTCTATGAAGATATTGTTTAGCAGCTGGAGAATCCCTTTACCTCTCTCCTAGGGTTGCTGTGGTCCTCCACAAAGATCACATGCAAGGCACTTTTCACATCATCGAATGGGTGATGCTTGTTAGTGGCGGGGCAGGTGCCATGCTTATTTGTGGCGGCTCTCCCTGCCCCAACTCCAGCTGCCAGGGCTATCTTTCGAGAGTGTGCTGGGTGCTCCTGCCCGTGGGGCGTCTGGGCCTGGGCCGCTCTGATCTGCCTCCTCCACACAGCCGCGGCCACTTCTCCCTCTCGGAGCTTCCCACCCCCCGGGACACTTGGTAGGAGGAGGGAAGAACTTCCACCACCCTGAGAGGCGGCGTGTCCTGGGGGTGACCCACTCTTGGGAGAAGCAGGGACCTAGATGATGGCCTCGGAGGAGACAAGTCCCATTGCCAGTCTTGCTTTCGCAGTTGCGGAACGAGGGAGCTAGATCAGCAACTGCTTAAAGTCCCTTCCTCGTGATAACATTGCCATCCTATTGGGCTGCGTGACCAAATGGCTCCGTGGGGGGACAAACCCAACGCAAAGGGTTAAACTGGCATTGGGGATTCTGTGCGATTGTGCGTAACCCACATTCTTTCTCCTATCCCTACAGGAAGCAGGCATTCGGCTGGATTTCATGGGACTGACAGTGTCTGCCAAAGCAAAGCTTCCTTGAAAGCTGAGGCGAAAATGGTTTGAGTAGACTCCCCACCGCCACACGCAGGCGCAGCGCACTTTTGGAAGCACACTCACATTGGAGCAGAGGTTCTTTGCCTTTGAGGTAGAGCTTAATAGCTTCTAACTGCGACAGATGGCGGTGCTCAGGGTGCAGGTCAGTGTTGCAGTAGGACCTGCGAATGTGATACAGCCGAAAGAAGAGTATATAAATATTTACAGCAACTCCTTCCTTCACCTTTGAACCAGGAAAACTGGGGAAGGGGGCACAAACAATTTGAAATCAAAGAGGGCAACAAAGGACATCGGTGCCAGTGAAGGACTGCTTAATTCTTACCATTCATCTGCCAAGGACACGTCGGGGTGCTCTAAGTCATGCAGGCCTGAAGGTCAAGGAGAAAGGGTTAATGAGTAAATACCAATCCTTCTCATCTTGAGATTTCTTTTTTTCTTTTTTTGGAGACAGAGTCTCTCTCTGTTGCCCAGGCTAGAGTGCCGTGGTGTCAGCCTAGCTCACAGCAACCTCAAACTCCTGGGCTCAAGCGATCCTCCTGCCTCAGCCTCCCGAGCAGCTGGGACTATGGTTGCATGTCACAACACCCAGATAATTTTTTGTGTTTTTAGCAGAGAAGGGTCTTGCTCTTGTTCAAGCTGGTCTCAGACTCCTGACCTCAAACAATCCTCCTGCCTTGGCCTTCCAGAGTGCTAGGATTACAGGTGTGAGCCACCGCACCCGGCCCACTGGTCCTCTCCTCCTGTGTGCTTCAAATATTACAGGGTAGGGATTTTGGGTGGTTTAAAAGTAGACATCAACCCCAAAGGGATCTGGGAACAGGGACCCTGAGCAAAGTACACATGTTCTCTTCCCAGGTAGAACTCTCTCGCCTCTCCACCTCACTTAGCCAGCACTGTCACCCTCCCTGGATATATGGCCCAGGAAGCCTTAACCCCTGAAGATAAATGATACATACACTACTGAGTCCTGAGAGAGAAGCTTAACAGGACGATGGTTAGAAACACTGACTCTGAGGCCACTCAACTCCCGCGTGATGTTAGCAGGTTACTTTACTTTTCTAAATGTCAGTTTCTTCATGTGCAAAACAGGAATAATAATAGTCCCTGAACTGATGGGTTGTTGTGAAGGTGAAATTACAGGCTGAACAATATGAAACTGTCAATACTCAACTGTTTTTGACTAGCAAACATTACTAGCTGTTACAGGATCCTAAGTAAAAACAAGTCATTGGTCTGGGAAGGTAGCTAGGGGAACGGGGGCTTGGAGGAAACCTGGAAGTTTTTATAGGATGCTCCAGACCACCCTACCTGCAAAAATCACACTCTCTCCAGCATTTTCTTTTTTCTTTTTTGAGACAGAGTCTCACTCTGTTGCCCAGGCTAGAGTGAGTGCCGTGGCTTCAGCCTAGCTCACAGCAACCTCAGACTCCTGTGCTCAAGAGATCCTCCTGCCTCAGCCTCCCGAGTAGCTGGGACTACAGGCATGCGCCACCACGCCTGGCTAATTTTTACTATATGTGTTTTTATTTGTCCATTTAATTTCTTTCTATTTTTAGTAGAGATGGGGTGTCGCTCTTGCTCAGGTTGGTCTCAATCTCCTGAGCTCAAACAATCCTCCCGCCTCAGCCTCCTAGAGTGCTAGGATTACAGGCGTGAGCCACCGCGCCCGGCCTCTCCAGGTATTTTCACGTGACTTGATTTTGATGGGCTGTCAGCAGACAGACTCTTCTGAATGATGACCTCAGGAACTCTGATGATGCTTCTAGCCTGTTTTAGGAAGTCACTCAGTTTCTTAAATGACCTATAGTATCTTACTGCACTTAGGACTCCAGTTTCCTTCCCAGATACAAATGTATAAAATAAGTAGCAAAATCCTAGACCTATCACACAATTCTGCTTAATTTTATAGGAGGTAAAAATAGATTAGATTAAATATCATCCTATATGGCCCAAGTGACCATGCCCAGGCTCTAGCACCGACTGGTTGAATGACCTTGGAAATGCCATGTCAACTCTTTGAATTATATCAGCTACGAGTACAGACAATATTGTGTAACTCACGAACTCCACAAAATGGTTATATGGGACAGTGATTAGTCCCAAGAACAATTCATCCATCCACTCATCCATGCATCCTTTCTTTTTCTCTTTTCCTCCCTCTGACCAACCAATGTTCCTTCCTTCCATTCTTCTTTCCCTCCTTCTTTCTGCCCTCCCCTCATTCTTTCCTTCCTTTAATATTTTTACTGAGCATCTGCTATATGCTAGGTACTGAGAACACAGGCCCTAAGAATATAGCAGTGAACAAAACAAAAACCATGGCCTTCATCATATTTAATTTCCAGTGGCAGAAAAGACATGAGTAAATTAAATTAAATTATATAGCATATCAGGTGTGGCGAGGGCTGAGAAGGAAAAGAGAGCAGGGAACAAGGATGGGAGGGCCGAGAGAGATGAGAAGGGGCCGAGAGAGATGAGAAGGGATCGAGAGGGAATCTACACTCTAATGATGGTGGTCAGGAAGGCCGCCCTGAGAAAGTGACTCTCAGATCGAAGGAGAGGGCAGTCATGGAGAACACGGCGGGTCGCAGGGCAGGAAGACGGACAAGTGTGGCAGTCCTGGGGTGGGACTGGACCTTTCCAGAACACTGAGTTAAGGATGTGAATTCTGTCTTTCTAGTTTCAGTTCTAGTCAACCTTCATCCACAAAACCCTCTCTGGCTGTATTTCATAGGACTCACGGATGAGACTCTGAGAATTTCATTGTTCTATAATTCTCTCATCTCTGATTTTGGTCCTTCTGATAAAATCACATCTAATGATGACTGACACTGCTGACCATGACACACACTCTAATTTACTGAACAATTCATGTGTACAATACCTATAAAAGATGCAAAGTGTCAGAGGAGATTCAGAAAAGAACAATTTTAGCAGATAGAATTATATAACTCATACCTTCAACCTCAGTAATGACACCTTACATTTCTTTTTAGCAAAATCTACCTGTTCACTATATTTGTAATATCTGGCATTGGCAAAGCATGTGGAAAAGTCCTACATTCTGTAGGGAAGCATTGCTTACTGAAGATCCTGTAGAAGTGTGGTTGTCAGCCCCAAGGAAATGCTTCCCTTTCTGAGAGAAGAAGAGAACGATAATTATGCCATGCCTCCCAGAGAGGACAAGACCCTCTACTAGCTAGCCCAAGGGGGAGCTGCTTTCTTAGGCTCTATGACTCAGCAAAGTTGGCAGGGTTGCAAGTACTTTTATTTATAGAAGACCAACAGAGAGAGGAAGATCTGACCTCATTTGTGTGGATAACCAGACACTCTCCCCCTTGCTGAGGGTTCAAACTAATTTCTTGCATGGTGGTTCCAGTTAGCTCTGAAATTCTCTCTATGTGACTCCTTAGCCTAACAGCTGTGGAACATACAGGAAAAAGACAGTGACTAAAAATATGATCCCAAAGACAATGCAAAACAACTGTGTGTGTATGAAGGGGAGAGAGAGGGGGAAGAGAGAGAGAGAAAGGGGGTGAAGAGAAAGGCAGATAGGAACGGGGACATGTATTGAGGATTGACACAGGAAAGGCAAGTTACCCATTCATAACCTCTCCTTCTATTGTTCTGACCATGAGTTGTTTTCTCAGCTTGACCTCAGATGCCTTAGACATGAATTTTCTGGCTTCATGAGCAGTGATGTCCACAGAACCAACATGACCCACAGAGCTGGAAAATTCTCGAAGTTAGACATGCTTTCTGAGAATGCATCCTAGAGAGTGTCTTGCCTAAGTCACAAAGCTGCGTATTTTCTCTTGCGTGTCTCTGGGAAGAGAGCCCTGTGGGTAGCTCTGTGGTAGGCATGCCCTGGGCTTTGCCACTTTAGTGACTCTCTCTGCTCTGCTTTCTGCTCTGTAAGATCTCACAATCACTGGGGAGACAAAAATGAACACCTGCGACACAATGCAGTGATGACCAGCAGTAAACCAGAAGGCTGTCTACAGGACATAGCATCTCAGGGACCATCGACTCCGGCCTTCATTCCCTGCTACAGCATCTGAGCGGGCCATCGGTGGCCCAGCTTCTGGAAGTTCACCACATTCATTTGCAACCTATTCTAATCTATTAAAACTGGGCTCATAACTGACCTTCCTGTTCTTGGCCATCCTCTCTGGGGATACCCAGAAAGAGTACTGGTCTGGTCCAACTTTCAGCCCAGACTGGCAAGTGACTCACTCCAGGCCATCTGGGGAGCAGAGCCTTGCAGAGGACCACGCCCACCTCTCCCCCAGAAGCTCTTAATATTAGGAAATGTACCATCTCTGGACTGCTGGGTTGTTGGGAGATGAAGAGGACAGACAGTACATGTGTAACAGCAGTGTCAAAGTCTAAAGAGCTGTACCAATGGCTTCTGTGCACTGGGCGTTCACTGTGCGCCCATGCTTTATGAAGATGTGAGGATCAGGAACCTCAAGGTGCCACTTACTCCTTCTAGCCTATGCAAATCATTTAAATGGTCACATTTCTCTTTGTAGCAGGGCTTCCATGAAACCCAAGGGGAATTTGTGGCTTGACTGCGTGGGAGACTAAGGCTTCCATCCCTGTTTCCATTTTTGCCCCGGGCTTGAATTTTGACACTAATTTGTATTTCTCCTGGTACTGATTTTTATGTATGGGAAGAATCTAATTGGTGGGTGATTCCTATGAGTTGCCTCAACAACTTTGTGGGTTAAAGAAGAATACAAGTAAATTAGATCACAATCACTAATCAAGGTTCCTGCCATTCTGAAACCCAGGCACAATAAGCAAAAAGGTGGTATCAAATGGGTGTTTATTTAAGTCAAACACCCAAGAGATTAGCCAGCGATTTGGATGGACAGATGAACAAGTTCTTCAGTTAACCCAATAGCAGACTTTGGGGCTTTCGTCCCACACCAAAAGATACCACGAGCCACGGTGGCAACTTACCTTCTTCGATGGTTACGTTCCCGCGGAAGAAGTATTTCCCATGGCCTCTGGAGAGCGCCACACCTAAACTGTGCAGAGAAACAGAGCAGACCTTGAAACTCATGGCATCGACTGGAATAGGCTTGTGGGCTAACATTTTTTTTATTTTCCATTTTCACATTTCCATTTCATGTTACATAAACAACTTTTCCACCAGTTTACTTTCAAAGCCCCACTGATTATCGTTGGTGTTGGTTTCTCTTAGGTTCAATCAGCTTCTTCAAAGTAATTTCTGATTGGAAATGCCAGCAGCAATTGGATTCTCCTGTGTATTATGCTAAGGGTTGTGGCAAACTGCTGGCCCTTCTAGCAAGCCCTTTGCTCGGACGGCCTCCCAAGGGCCATGCCCTGCTCTTTACACACCTGTGCCCTGAACTAGCCGGATATGGGTCTCTCCAGACCCTAGAGGTCGGGACAGGGGAAATCGACCCCGAGTGCAGCCACCGTCTTGCACGGCAGGCTTCTTTGCCGAGTCCTCTCCCTAGTCTAACAAGTTTCTCACACTCACTGGCTTCATTAATCTCCTTTCTGGTTTTGCCTAAAATAAGAGAATACATTTTAAAACAGTCTCTTCCTGTGGCAAACACACTTAACAGCTCATGTGTCATTGACTGCTCCTGGTTCCAAATGGAACCCGCTTATGATCTCTGGCAGTACATGGCAACAATGCTAGAACTTATTTTTCAGATTAATCAATTGTGAGTAAGCTTTTCTCTCCTTAGCTCTGTGAGACACCAGTTCAGGAACAGGAAGCTGCCCTCCGCAATAATTTTTTACAAAACCTGTTATAACACTAAGTTAACAGTAGCGGGGAAACTTTAGAGTGCTACATACGCATCTGAAAGCAGGCAATGAGGCAAAGCCAATTTTCAGGACTGTTACAAAGAAACAACAGGATTCAAAAGTAGACAAGCACAGGAGGACAGTTCAGAGAAATTGAAACGGAAGCACAACATGTGTGGATGGATATGTTACCTGCAGGTTTGAAGGACTGTGTTTTGGGTCATGGAAATAAAAAGTGAAATGGAACTCATGAGGCAGCAAGTTAGATGGCGAGGACCCTGGTAACCCTCTGAACTCGCCTTCACCCTTAATGGGAACACCCAAAGCTCATTTGCTTGATAATGAGATGCAAAGCCATGACAAATTGAGTGAGTTCTCCTAGGTGAGCCTGAACCATCTTCCCCCCTTCTGGAAAGCAAAAACAAAAGCAGCCTGGGAAAAGCCCCTTCCTCACTCTTTCCAGCCTTTCGGCAGGGTGTTTGGTTATCTTCAGATGATGAGCTCTGAGAGCGTCAGCAGCTTTTGTACAAACACAACTGATGGGTCTGATGGAATGTCCATGTATTATGGTCAGCTCTACCTGAAAGGAGTACCCTTGATGTCTGTATAATAGTAGTCATTTGTCATCACCAAAACCCGTTTCTAGATTGAAAAAAAAAGTTGTAGAGAAAAGAAAACATGGTTAGTCTGCTAGGTGAAGTTTTCAGAAATAAATAAAAATAAATGGACACACAACGATCAGGTTAACAGTACTACATGAATCTTGTTTGAGATAAGTAAAGACAAGAGAAAAATGATCTCAGTGAAAGATATTTATTCCAGATAGAGCTTTCAAAGCTAATTTTTCACAGTGGTTTGTTTTAAATTAAGCAGCAAGAATGTTTGAGAAAAATGTACCCCTTTGTCCACTGTCTTCTTCACCTCCATGGAAAACTTCCCCGTCTTTCGGTTCACCATGGCGTTTCTTAACTAAAATGATAAAAGAAAATCGGCGTGTTAGTTATTCCCCAGGTTACTGTGTATCTGGACACTGTGCATCCTCATTTTGGGAGCTCATTTGATGCCCTGTGCAAAGCAGTTATACGACAGGGCTGGGTGGTTTTTCCATCGAATCTTGGGGGCTTTTGTAGTTGAGTCTGCACATTGCACTCAGACCTCTAAAACAGAGCTTCTGAAGAATAAACATCCAGCTGCTCTTGCAAAGTGTGGAAGAGGCGAACAACAGTACATAAATGACTTTTGACTTCAATTTGGGGTGCTCATGTAAACCTCAGGACAACAAGAACAAAATAGCCTGCGCAATGATGATGAATGCTGAGACTCGAGAATGAATTTCCGGCAATCTGCTAAAACACTCACGAAGCAAGAATGTCTCTGGGGACAAGTTACGTTTTCAAAAGTATACTGATTTGTCATGGAGAAATCATTTTTCAAAACATAATCAAGTTAAAGACATTTTCCTACACAGTAGTTAAAAAAAAAAAAGGCCAACCATTTGGAAGACAGGGATTAGCTTTTCATAGTATGAATCATCTTAAAATGCTCTCTGAGAAATCTGGAGCAATTAATGGCTTTGCTGATGGGGCAGGGAACAGGAGCCACCCTGTATCTGATTTTTGGAGGTCCCATCTAGGAACAGCCAGCCTGGCTTTCCTCCCCCACCGCTGGATGACCTTGTCTAATTATATGTGGCCCTCCCATGAGTTCAGAGGAGGACAGCAGACACGGTGATGAAAGATGTGCCAGCGTGGGCACCAATGAAAGACGACAGAGAAGGCCATTTAATGGAATAGGAGCAAGCACTGACATGCCACAGCCTGTCAGGAAAAGGCTCTTTCTCGGCCTCATGCCTTGTTTTTTTATCCTTTCCCCTCTTTTCCCCTTTGAGGAGCCTGAGTAAGATCTGGCCGATAGAAAACTGCAAGGCCTGCAAGCAACCTAAATTTGATTCGGGGCTGTCTAGGTTTGAGTTAGCATTCCCATCTTCTGTGAGGGAGAGAGAGTAAAAAGCATAATTTTTAGCTGGAGGCATGTATAAAATAAAACATATATTTTACTCTAGATATTTTTTAACAACACATAATGGGCATTTCTGGAAATATTTTCCCATTTTAACTTTTGTGGTTTTGGATGGGGAGAGCTGGTCCTAATTAAGTCTACTTTCTAACTTTTAAGAACGGCTCAATTTATCTTTAACATGGTTTTCATTTTTCCTCTTTCTGGTGCCTGCCTAAAGCCATTTGGGACCTTCCCTCTCACATTCCCCAGGCAAGTCAGAAATTAGGTAAGGCTCTCCGTGTCTCTGTGCCACCCCACCCCCATGCCCACCAGTACGGGACAGTCAGCATGAGGGCCTGGGAGGGTCCAAGGCCAGGGTCACTGACGCCCAGTCTAGTCTTGCCATTTTCTTAAATAATAATGAAAATAGATTGCACTTATTAAACACCTACTCGTGAGGCAGGATAGCACTATAGTTAAGAAACAGACTCCGGAGCCAGAGCTTTATGATCTTGGGCAAATCACTTACCTTCTCTGTGACTCTCTGCAAGATGGAACTAGTGACAGCACCATCTCACCGAGTTGTAGTGAGGATTACATGAGTGACTACTTAGAATAGCACCCGGCATCCTCAGCACTCAGTATACGCTAGCTATCCCCTATCGCCACCACCATGTTGTCAGCACCTTTGTCATCTTCATGTGCACTGCCATCTCCGTTGGAGACCGTTGGAGGGCCGGACTATAGCTTAATAAAAAACTATGAACAAATTCCTATGCACACTGCACATATCTTATTTTGAAGTAAAAAACAAATGGGCAAAACCCCCTGCATGTGGCCCGCAGGTCGTAGTTCGAGGACTCCTGGTTTAAGGAATGGGGATGAATACTCCTGCTTGTCTGACACAGATGCCCAGCTCTGAACCAATGGCTTTCAAACTGTTTTGACGGTGAGCCACATGAAACAATATATCTTACTCTGATGATGCCCTATCTTAGCTCTTGTATTAGTGCATTGCATTGCTTTCATTTGCTGCACATGAACCACTAAATAGATTTTGTGACCTACCGCAGGTCCCCAGGTTGAAAACTGCTGTTCTTAACCACCTATGGGTTGGCACAGGACGAAAGGAGGCAGCCCCAAGGTAAAGAGAGGCGACATAGGATACCAAGGTTCAAGCTTTGCTAGCAACACAAACCAGCTGCCCTGCGAGCTCTCTGAGGCCCAGTTTCTTCGTCTTTCATCCATTCTATCAAAAGTGCTCCTGAGTGAGGGCTCCCAGATCCCAGGGATCCTGTCAGGTGCTATAAAACTGTGGCTGTCAGATTCTCATGGAGTTCAGATAGTATTGATAGATACTGCTCACTGAGCTCTTACTATGTATCAAAGGCAGGTTTTAAAATCCTCAAAATTATCTGATAAGGTACCATTATTACCATTATTATCCCCATTTTGTAGGTGGAGAGACTGAAGCAGGGAGGTAAGAAGCTTGCCCAAGTAATACAGCGTCTGCCTCTTGAGCCCATGCTCTTAACCTCTGCTTTCCAAATCAGGAGAGAAAGCATTTGGGCAAAATTAAACATTTTATAGCATTAATGTAAAATAATGCATTATTATTTATAGATCTTTTTTAAAGCAAAGAAAAAGTTTTAAAAATTGACCATGCCGTCTGAGGTTTTACCTTCCCAGTAGGCTTCCCACAAGCTCTAAGTACCGAGGGCCAGGGCTGGGGGAGGAAAGGGGATTTGGTGATTTTCAATAGCCTACCCTATGAGAATACAGCACTGTGAAGCTGAACATTCTAGAAATGTCACTTTTCTATCTGAAGAGACTGAGGCTCCAGAGGGGAACAAATTGCCCAGAATCATGTGGCAAGTCAGTGGCTCCCTGAGGTTCTGAGGCAGCAGAGGAAGCCAGAGAGCAGGCAAGGGTGGTGGGGAATGACAATGCTATCTGTCTCGACCTAGGGCAGGAAGGGTGTGATCAAACGGTGCTGCTAGAGTTGTTCAAATATCCTTTGAACTTGCCACTGCCCAGATTGACAACAGCGAACAACTGGAAAAATAAAAATTGCCTGGCAGAGGAAAATTTCCAAACAAGTTTTGGTGTGTCCACATGTCATCACATTATGTGGTTGCTAAAAATCACATGTGTTAAGCTCTCCAACTTAACACATAGCCAAGGAGAGCATCGATGATACACCTTTATTTTTCCCTATCAGGTAACTAGCACCTGCAAGTGTGACAGTGCCGTGAACACGAAAGCAGCTTCCACCACTGTGTGGTCACGAAAATAAAAGGTAAAACCTCCTCAAGCTGAAAATCTCAGTCTGGTGACAGTGATTGGCCTCCCAGGGCCTGCACTGCCCGGTTTAGATGTGCGTCTCCAGAGCCCCGGCCAGGCCGTCTCTCTTCTGCAACACTGGAGCTGAAGCTGCTCGATGACCAAAGTGCCACTTTCCTACCAACCACATTGCAGCTGGAGGCCACACTTCCTATTTCATTGCTGCCATGCTGCTCTGGCCTCCCAAGTTAGATCGCATCAAGGAGCCTTCCCCAGAGGGCCATCGGCCACCTTGGGTTGTGTGTCTGCACATGTAGTGATGGCTTATTCTCCTGATGGTGGCTGCTGTCCACACTAGAACACGAGCCTCACCTTTTCCAGTGCACAAGTGGCACGTACTTTCCAGCCCCTGAGGACATGCCACCCTGGAAAAGATGGCAGATGCCAGAGGAAGGGAGAGACGGTGGATAAACAGCTCTGTCATTCCCAAGCAAGCATTCAACCAGCTTATGAGAACAGACTTGGGCACCTGGGCTCTCAACCTGTGCTCGGTTTGGGGGTCAAAGGCTCAAGCATGAGCAGGAGAGACAATAGGGAGGGTGTAAACAACAAACTATATAGCCAAAGGTCTCAGAAATATGCCCCAGGAGAGAAGGGCTTTGGGAAGAAAAGAAACTTTCCATCAGAGTCATCACGGGTAAGAATGCTGGAGACTCAGACATGTGGGGGGAGGGGGGAAAGGGCATTTATTGAAACCTTAAAATCTGTATCCCCATCATATGCCGAAATAAAAAAAAAAAGAGACCCGCCCAGAAGATGGCGGATGAGAAACACCGCCAGACAGAGTGTCTCTGAAGAAAAGACAGATTCTAGCAGAAATTAGAAGAAAGAAGCAAGAAGACGAGCCTACATCGGATGAGGGTCGGCAGGAGGAGTACCTGAGACCATGGGAGACTCCACGGGAGGAGGTCGCGGAGGAGAACTGGAGGCTGGGACCCCCCGGGCAGCCCGGAGACCAGCGGGAAGGGTAGGTGGATCTGCCGTTTCCCCTCCCCTGCATCCCGGACTGCTGGTGGGCTCCCCAGCAAGCGGAGGGACCTGCGGACACCAGCCCAGCGACAACCGCCGCCAGTGAGCGGTAAGCCAGTAGCGGACGCAGCCCCAGGCTCCCAACTCCCTCGGGCCCCTCCGTGTGCACAGACCCGAGCCGCGCGGCAGACGCCATATTGCCTCCTCCTCCCCTCCCCCACCCTACCCGCGGCTGCCCAGAGAGACAGAGAGACAATATAGCCACCAGCCGGAGGCACCTCCAGGGAACGGGACCTTCCCTTTTGGGGCCCTACAGCTGAATAAGGGGAACTCAGACTGTGAGCTCTCTGCCCGCCAGCCCTCCCAGGTGCTGCTGGCACGGTGATCCCAAGAGAACGGGGCAGAGCCTGAGGTTGAGAGACATAGACCCAGCTTGGGATCCCTGTGGGTGAATTGGGACAGGCACTCGTCTCACTGGGGGGGACAAAGTTTGAACTCTGGGACCCAGAGGTCAGACCTGCAGACCACATCCCATGCACTGAGGCCTCGAATTGCCCTGGGGCACAGAAGGGATATACGTGAACAGCCTGCTGAGGTGTGTGTGCCTTCAGGGGCAGATCAGTGTCCTAGAGAGCAACCCTCCCCCCAAAGGGAGGACATGCACCCAGCCCAGGTGGCGTTCCTGCGCAGGGAACCTCCCCACTGGCATCACAGCCAGGGAGGCCTGGTGGCGTGTGTTCTGGCCTGCTGACAGAGGCCCAGGAGTAGCCGCGGAGTTGGGGACGGTGGAAAGAGGCCAGGCCCGCTCCAGACTGCGAGGGTCTCGGACAGCCCCACCCCCACACGCAGACTCTCTGACTGAGCGGGGCCATTCCAGCCCCTCCCTGTCAGCTTTGCCTGGAAGCAGAGAACAGAACTTTGACCCCTGCTAATGACATTGGTGGTGCCTGAGGGCGGGCTTACCCAACTCAGCTCCGCCCAGACTCTCTCCTAGACCAGCCCTCACTGAAGGGGAGAAAAGGACACACCTGGAAGTCCCAGGGCCCCACCCACCACCTGAGGCACTAGAGTTCTCTCTTCAGGAACAAGAGCTGATAACAGGACACAAAAACAACAGCATAGCCTGTTCCTCCAAGCAAGTGCCACCTACTGACAGGGAGAGCATCCTGCACACCCTTTTCACGACACCTACTGACTCATTATACAGGGAGTGGTCGAATCTCACCCAC